>CATIWR010325560.1:0-23507 GCA_949677035.1 Omphalea diandra | reverse complement strand
AAAAATGGTATATTTAAGAATGAATTTAAAGCTTTCGTGTCCAATGAAAATTTCTCCAAGTGCGTGTATGTGAGGTCGCCACGGCCCATTGTTTTGAGGAGAGGCAGATGGACGGCTTAGCCAATGAAAGTTTTGTGTACTTATGAAATTGGCCTTCAATCTTTATTATATTCTATTTTTAAAAAAAAAAAAAATTTAAAAATCCACGTATAATATTGAAATAGATTGATATCTCATTTATTTATTTATTCTAAGCTTGCATTATTGTTTGTCCTACTATTGTTTTTTTCAACTTATCGGTTGGTTGACTGCTATGGTGTTGCTAATGTTCCAAGGAAAAACATATAAAGAAAATAATTATATAAAAATCAAACTTAACATCTCAAGACGAGTCTATTTAAAAATACATGTTAAGATACAAATTTTATTAATATAATTTTTTCAATACTCAAAAATATATAAAAATTAAAGTAATGAAAATAATAGATTATGTTTTTATAATTTTAAATGTTTATTTTTTAATTAAATTTTAATTGAATTATTTCACGTTATTAATGAGTTTAATTTTACTTACCAAATATAAGAAAATGATTTTAAAGTTATATTTTTTTAAAGTCGAGTTAAAATATTTATAATTTATTTTTAATAAAAATATTATTATATTTTAATAATTTAATTAAAATTGATAATGTGTTATGCCATAATATTAAATTTTAATAATAAACTTAAATTAAAATTGATAGTGTTATGCCATATTCGAGTGGAAGAAGAGATTAAGTTTGATTTTTACAAAATTTAGATTGTTTTTAATTTATATCAATTCAAATTTCTTTTATATTCATACATTTTTTTATCAATTTAAATCAAGTAAAAAATCAGTACATCTAATACAAAAAAAAATATTACAACAAACTTTTAACGCTTCAAATGTTAAGATTTTTATGGTGGTACGTTGAATTACTATGAAAATGTTGCCAGTATAACTTGTTAATCATTTATGGCAATCCAAACTATTTTTTTTTATTGGAAAATATTATGATTATTTGTATACCTTCAAATTTCTTCAACTGTAATTCATAAATTATATAATTAAGATCTCAATATTTTCTTTTGAATATTTCAAAAAAAAAAATATTTTGAAGGTAATAATAAATCCCAATGTTTAAGCTATCGCAGTTCAAAATTTGAATATCAAATAAATCTTTGCTTTAGGAAAAGAATACAAAAAAAAAAAATGTGACGTTATTATTATTCTTAAAATGGTAATGTGACGTCATTATTAGGAAATTTTTTTTGAATTTTTTTTATTTCTCCCTATATATAAATATATAGGGAGAAATATTAGTCTCATCTATTAAAAAGTTGGGTGCAAGCATCAAGGATTAGTCTCATCTATTAAAAACATTAAAAATCTTATCGGTTCCGATTAATTAAAGCACAAAATAAGCTAAAGCTATTAATCTATGTAGGCAATCATTCTCACATAATTTTATTCTATTAATGATTCATACAAGTTAATCATGACATCACAGTAAAAGTTATGTATTTGTTGCTCTCCAATGGATACTAATATTCTAGTATTCAACAAAATTCTTGATGATTATTAGACTAATAGTTTACTAGTTAAATATTTAAATTTTAATTTCCATAGTTTCTTTTTTTAAAATATTTTTGAATTTATGAAAAGTAAAATTATAAAAACAATAAATATATTATAAAAAATTTATTTGAGATGTTTGATAATCATATTAAACACTTAAAATTAAAATATTCAACATCTATTTTTTAAGATTATTTGATAATTTTTTTTAAGCCTTGACATTTTAAGCGTACTTGATAATATTTTTTATTAAACACTTAATTTAAAAAAATTATTTAATTTGATAAGTAAAAAATTATTACTTAATAGATTGAGTGATAGAAAAAAATTTACTATTTTCATAATATCTATTCATTATCACAATAATTTTCTATTAACAATATATAATTAATAAATTTTAAAATATTTAAAATTAAAATAATATGGTAATTTATTATAAAATTTATAGTTATTTCATCTTAAAGTTATCTCTTAAATTTGATTTTTTTTTCTTTTAAATTTGATATGTATTCAATGATTATTCAGTATTAATAATTTTTAATATTAAAATTATTCAACTCTTAAATTTTAAATATTAAAATTATTTAATATTTAATTTTTCAGCACTTAAATTTTAATTTTACTAAATAACGTTTTATACTAAATATATATAATCATTATATATTCTCGTTAAATAATATAAAAGTATATCCAATGTCTACCTAAAATCAAGGCGGGGATAGGTAAGGAGAAAAGGGAGCTTTGGCCCCATATTCTTTGAAAAAATTTCAGTTTAGAAGGATACAATTTAACTTTTTTGTTATAGGCTTCCCTAATAATTTATAGTGTATTATTTATAAATTTTGTTTAAAACAAAATATCACATAGTTGTCATTTAATATTTATCAGAACTCAATATAAATTATTTATGTTCAACATTGAAAAATAAGAAATGGGTGTATAAAGAAGCTTTAAAAGGTTTCAATTTTTTTATATAAAAAATAACAAAATAAAATTATTTTCATTGTATAAAAGTTTATTTTCGAAAATATAAGTTTATTCTTGATATAAAAACATTACAATTTTTCGATGTAAATTTATTTTTATTTTTATTTTTATTTCTCTAGTTCTACATCATTTATTATTTCTTGAATTTGAATTTGCTGAAGATAATTAGTTTTGTGGTTAGTGTATAAAATAGAGAACCCAACATAAAACCAAAAATTTTCAATTAAAGTTGCAAGACTATGGAATTATAGATATATTAAATCGATTTAAATTTCAAAATTTTTTTAGGAGTCTCCCTTTCTGTTTAAAGTTAGCTTTTCATCTCATTTTATCATATATTTCTTTGATTTAAGATCATTTTATGATAGTTTTTCTTAATCGAAAATACATAAGTAGCACAAAAACGGAAACGTAGAAATAAATATGGAATTTTTGAAAATATATGAAACAAAATATGGGAAATGAGTAAATATAAAAGAATACATGGCTGTATTTATGAATATTTTTTCTTACATATAATAAATACTCAAACAACCAATTATGAAATTGTATAAAAATAATATTAAATATAATTATCTAAATCAATATTAATTATAAAAAATAAATAAAATGATAATAATCAATTAAATATTTAAAAATAAATATTAATTGTCCATAAATTTTATAACTAAAGTTAACATTTGAAAAGTAATGTATTTCCAGTTTAGAAAAAAAATGTATTTTTTAATTTTTTAAAATTGAAGAAACATGTCTAAAATATTTTAGAAGAGTTTTGGTGAGTTTTATAGAAGAAAACGTTTATGAAACATGAAAATGTCTCATTCTAAAAGTTTTTGTGCATTATATGAAAATACTATTATAGATTTTCATTTATTTTATATTAATAAGTATAATAACTTGAGAATTTCGAAATGCAAATTAAGTATTCAAAAAAATGTTTTTATATTATTTGTTTTTAGTGCCTACAATCTGTGATATTCTTCATAAAATCTTTTATAATTTTCTCAGCATTTATGCTTGTAAAATATCAAAATTTAAAAGTAGTTATGGTTTTTTAGTTACAAAATCCGATTTTTTTTATTTAAGTTTTTAATTAAAATTTCTGAACATTATTTTTTATTTATTTATTTGATATATGTTATTAATGACTTATATTCTAAATTAATGTTAGTTTATTGATATGTTATCTTTGTTTGGCCTATTATTATCTAATAAATTTGTCATTACATTTTTTCTCAAAGAGTGAATGCACTTTTATTATTATTATTATTATTATTATTATTATTATTATTATTATATTTTGAAAGTAAAAAATAAAAAAATTACGCCAGTAAAATTTTTAAAATTTAAAATTTGAATCAAACCCTACATTGTTATTATATTGCCCCCTCTATGAACCACACTATGCCCCATCCTTCCCATGTTACTTTCACATCTGTTTGTTTCACAGACTATTAAATCTTCGGTTTGTTCAATTAAGAATAAAAGACAATAATAATGTACAAGAAGCATATTTGGCTTGCTATTTCAGTGCTATTAGACTAATATTTTGAATTGTCTACCATTTACCATATATAGTACAATATTTTAAAATCTTGTTTTTTTAATGTATCCAAAAAAATTTCATTGTTTCATATATTTCTTTATTTTTCAAGTGAAATGGAGAAAAATATAATTTTAATGCTTAACTACTTAATTAAATTATGTGATGAAATATAAAGAATTATTGGCTCAATAATTTTAAATATTATCTAGTTTGATATTTGAATTTTGTTTGCTTGTTTGTTTCGAAGAAAGTTGGTCAAGGAAAAAATAAGAAAATTCTTCGTATTTAATTAGAAGAAAATGTAAAATTAAAAGAAAATTTTATTTCTTTTTATTATATAATTTTTTTTAATATAAGGAAAGTAATTTACTGTGAAAATGTTAGTTTATGTAACTTGCTTAAAGGAATTGAGAGATGATTTTAAAAAATTCTTATAATTATTTTTAAAATTGATTTATTTAATATGATGAAACTATTTAATAAATTATGGCTAAAATAGTATTTTTAAAATATATATTTTTTTAAGAAAATAGTGAATATATTTGAATTTTTCACATTTAAACAAATATGACATATTTGTAGTTCTAAAGTATTCACTTGAAATTAAATGATTGAGATTCTTTTTTTAAAAAATAAAAATGAGTTATTACTGATAAAAAAAGCTTAACCATTGATTTTGAATTTAATGATTCAAAATTTTTTAAATATAATCAACCATATTTATCCTAATATGAGAGAATCTCAATTTGAATGATTTTTTTTTTTTTAACTATATCTCAATTTGAATGAATCAATTATGATGTTGGTGTCATTTTTCAGGAGAAAAAAAAAATATGAACCACCTAAACATTATAAAGTCTAACCTTTAAAAAATAAAATTTTAAAAAATTATTTATTTATAAGTGAGTACCTCCATACTGAACAAGACTTTAATCATATTTTTATTTTATAAAAGCATTTTAATTTAATAAAATGTGAAAAATAGCACCATTCATTATTTTTTATTATTTCCAAACTACCGAGTAGTATGACAAGCCACTTTAATTTTTAAAATTTATATGATTGTAAAACTCTCTTGAATTTCTGGCCTTTATTTGATTCTCAGAATAGATTATGATAAGAATGAAATAACTATATTGTTAAATAAAATATGTAAGAATAATTATTTTTACATATTTTTAAATTTATTTGTATTTCAATTAAAAATTAAAGTTGTAGAACAGGAATATTTTACATTTAAAATTAATCAGAATAAGAATAATTTTACTACATGAAATAAGTATTTTATTCTTATTTTATTTGATGCCAACATAAACCAAATGAAGTCTTTTACTATGTGATGTGAATATGTAATTCACATTGTTATTACTTATAGCCAAATGTATATTTTGATCCTTAAACTTAAATTAATTAGTCTAATGACGCCATAATCTTCTATTTTAACCAATTTAACAACTCACATTTTATTTTTAATTTATTAGACATTTCATTATATATTTTTCATTATGAATGGACGCCACACTTATTCTAACCTCAAAACTTCTAATCTATAAGTTTTTTAAATTTAAATTAATTTTGAATTACGGTAATTAGTTTAAGATGATAAATAGTTTCAAGATTTAGATTTAATTTATAATGAAAATAGCAAGTGAAAGGAACATAATAAGCAAAGAATAAAAAATTGGTTTAAATTCATAAAATATAATTAAATTTGATGCTATGTCATCATTTTTTTTTAAAGTTTATTCATATTTATATGTTTTCAAAATGTATGAAATTGATCAGATAAATAAGAGTTTAACAAATTAAAATTAAATTAAAAAGTTAACACATTAATTTAATACATGCAAGGACTAAACAATGCATGTGAGCTATTAAGATCTTCAATTTGAGTTTAGGTGAAAAAAAATTGCATATTCCATGATGATGATTCATAATATTTGTAACAACGTGGATTTATTTGAATTTTAAATAGAATAACAGTGAAAAAAAATAAAATAAATCATCATATTAGAATGAAATAATACGTGAATCATTAAATTTAATTAATAAATAAAATAAGTTAAATTCATTGGGGTGTTTGAATCATTATTTTCAG
This sequence comes from Omphalea diandra, assembly GCA_949677035.1. Lineage (NCBI taxonomy): Eukaryota > Viridiplantae > Streptophyta > Magnoliopsida > Malpighiales > Euphorbiaceae > Omphalea > Omphalea diandra. Next base: position 17,276 of record CATIWR010325560.1, on the reverse strand, counting down.
AATTTATTGAATTGATAAAATTAAAAATTAATCAGTAATCTAATTTGAATCAATATTAAAATCAATCAATAGAAAATAACTTAAAATAAAAAACAATCAAATTAAGAAAATCTATCTAAATCATAAATATTATTAAATCGGTTCAATATAAAATTATATTATTTTTGTAAAAATTTAAAAATATATTATTTTACTCAAATTTTAAATATTAAAAATGTTTTTTATTATTTTGTTATATTATACATTTTCCTAACTTTTTAAATATTTTTAAGTATTATTTATATATTTTTAAAAAATAATTAATAGTGTATATACTTAATTAAAAATTACTAGTTTATATTACTAGTTGAATAATATAATTGAAGTTAAATTTAAAAACAAATATCTTTATACTTAAGAAAGTAAAATATAATATAAATAAAATTTATTATAATAATTTTTGATAGTTAATAGTGATTATTTAAATCGTTATTTCCTATTAATTAGATATATAAATTAATTTCCTACATTCAATATAGATAAAGTTTTATCTCTCTCCACTTCTTGTAAGATATTTGTAAATAATAATAATAATAATAATAATAATAAGTTTGGTCAATGACTTAAGCTTGCATAAGAAAGTTTTTGAACAAAGATAAAATTAAGGGAAATTAACTGTATTATTAAACATCAAATAATGAGATCAATAGCATGGGGACCATATACATTTTGAAATTTAAATGGACATATGTGCAATTCATGAAATAGGCAGACCAATTAAGAGTAAATGGGTAATGATGTTTCTTTTTTTTTTTTTTAAGAAAAAAAAGGAAAAAAGAGAGGTGATATTTAGGTTCAATGATTTACTTCAATGCAATATGTGTTGCTGGGGTGATGCAAATATAAGTATATCACCAACCAAAGTTTGAATCAAACTCACTTGAAAAGGCAACCAAATCCATTCCAACACACTATGGAGACAATGACACCTAAACTTTTAGTGTTTTAATGGATGGAAACCGTCTCACATTTGAATAAAAATAATTAGATATATCTATATCATTTGACCATTCATTTCATAATTATATAGTTAAAATGTTGTTAAAAATAAATTTTTAATTTTTCTAAAATGTTATATTTATTATAATAAATTTTAATTATATGAAATTTGAGTTGAATTGTCAAAAAATGGAAAGAAATTTTGGAAAAAGAAAATGATATTTGCGAAAAAAAAGAAGAGACAGATAGATTAGTGATTGGTCAAGGTACCAAACCATAGCGGTTAAGAAGTTTGAGGGATGGGACCCACTACACGAAGTGGCGTAGCAGCTGGCAAACCCGTCTGACAGACTGGGCTTCTCCATTTTCTCTTCTTTTAAGCTTTACCGTTCCCTCTCGAGTCCTCTGCTCTTCCTTTCCCTCAATAAACAATCACATCTCTCTGTTTCTTTACTTATTAATTTCTTTCTTTCTTAAATTTTCATACCCAAATTAAGCAAAAGAAATCAAGAATTACCCATGGCTGAGGAAACCCAGAATCCAGCAGCAGCAGCACCATCAACGGCTGAGGAAACAGTGGTGGTGGAGAAGCCTGTTACTGAGAAAGACCCACCACCGGCTCCCGAACCTGAGCCTGAGGCACCGGAAAAGCCAGCACCGGTGGTTGAAGAGGAGGTGGTGGCTGTCGAATCCGTTGAGGCTGAGAAGCCAAAGGCAGCTGAGGAGAAACCTAAAATTCCGCAATCGGTTTCTTTTAAGGAGGAGACTAATGTTGTTGGTGAGCTACCTGAGGCTCAAAAAAAAGCTCTTGATGAGTTGAAACAGCTTATTCAAGAAGCACTTAACAAGCATGAGTTCACTGCCCCGCCCCCGCCTGCAAAAGAGGAGGGGAAGTCGGCTGAGCCTGAGAAAACCGAGGAGAAGGAGGAGAAGGGTGAAGTTAAGGAGGAGGAAGACAAAACTCCTGCTGCTTCTGCTCCTTCTACTAGTGAAGAACCCAAGATTCAAGAAGAAACGCCTAAGCCTACTGAGCCGGAGACTGCAACGCCACCTCCTCCACCGCCTGTGGAAGCAAAAGAGGAAGAGAAGGCTGAGGTGAAAGAAAAGGAGGTGGAGGTGAAAGAGGAAAAGAAAGATGAGCCACAAGCGGAAGCTGTTGTGGTAGCTGAAGAGGTCGTGGCAAAAGTGACTATTGTAGATGAGGATGGAACCAAGACGGTGGAGGCAATTGAGGAGACCGTAGTAGCGGTTTCTTCTGCTGCTGCAGAAGAGCCAGCCTCAGCTAAAGAAGCTGAGGAAGCTCCAGCAGAGGAGCCTAAAGCAGAAGAAACCCCTGCTTCTCCTCCACCACCTCCAGAAGAAGTTTTCATCTGGGGAATTCCAATTATTGGAGATGAGAAAAGCGATGTGATCCTCTTGAAATTCTTGAGAGCCAGGGATTTCAAGGTGAAGGATGCCTTTGCGATGATCAAGAGTACTGTGCGCTGGAGAAAGGAATTTGGTATTGATGCCTTGCTTGAAGAAGACCTTGGAAATGAATTGGAGAAGGCTGTGTTTATGCACGGATATGATAAGGAAGGACACCCTGTTTGCTACAATGTTTTTGGTGCTTTTCAGGATAAGGATCTTTACCAGAATTGCTTTGCTAATGAAGAAAAGCGTGTTAAATTCCTGCGATGGAGGATTCAGTTCTTGGAGAAGAGCATCAGGAAGCTTGATTTCAGTCCTAATGGTATCTGCACCATTGTTCAGGTTAACGATCTTAAGAACTCTCCTGGACCTTCTAAGAGAGAGCTCAGGCAGGCAACCAATCAAGCCGTTGCCTTGCTTCAAGATAACTATCCTGAATTTGTAGCCAAACAGGTAAAATAATAAAAACCCATATTCTATTAATGATTGATTGTCGAACATAATAATTTTTTTTAGTTGTTTGAATCTTTGATTGGATATGGGTTTTGGTGTTTGAAGGTGTTCATCAATGTTCCTTGGTGGTACCTTGCATTCAATAGGATGATCAGTCCTTTTCTGACACAGAGGACCAAGAGCAAGTTTGTATTTGCTGGTCCATCAAAATCTACCGAGGCCCTTTTCAGGTAAGTGCAAAAATTCCGTTAAGTCGCTTGCTTTTCTTGGTTGATCATTAATGGATCTCTAGGAATCTTTTCTTTTTTTTTTTTTTCTTTATTTATTGTTTGATCATCATTCACTTCGTGTCCTCCTTTATTACTAAAGATTTTCCTCTGAAAATCCCTTTTTGTTGTTTCCTCTTAATCGCTGGCACTCGTCATTAATCTCTGTCTTTTGCTAATATACAGATACATAGCTCCTGAACAAGTGCCTGTTCAGTATGGTGGACTAAGCAGGGAAGGTGAGCAGGAATTTACTGTTACTGATTCTGTCACTGAGGTTACAGTTAAGCCAACAACCAAACATTCTGTTGAGTTCGCATTTTCTGAGGTGGGTATCCGTAGCAGTCAATTTTCTTGAATTAAAAATATGATAAACTTATCATTTGATGACAATATACTGAATGTGCAGAGATGCGTCCTGGTTTGGGAGCTAAGAGCTGTGGGTTGGGATGTGAGCTATGAAGCTGAGTTTGTGCCAAGTGCAGAGGATGGTTATACTGTTATTGTATCTAAGACCAGGAAGGTTAGCCCAACTGATGAGCCTGTAATCTGTGATACCTACAAGATTAGCGAACCCGGAAAGGTAGTGCTTACCATTGATAACCAAACCTCCAAGAAGAAGAAGCTCCTCTATAGGTCCAAGACCAAACCCCTATCTGAATAAGCTTCAGCATTCCAATGCCATTGATGAGGGGGGTCTAAAGTTCCAATGAATTACAAGAACATGGAATGGATGCAATTGGAGAAATAACAAGGGGATCTTTTATTTGTCATTTAAAAACAAGAGGGTTTTGTTTTTGTTTAAATTTATTTTGTTTCATAAAGTCTGGGGCATTTATTTATTTATTAGTTTTATTTGGGGGGTTTTTTTGTTATTTGATGTTGGATTGGATACAAGTTACTGGTAAAGTACTGTCTTAGATGCATTGGATAGACGCATATGAGGGTTTATGTGCTCTGGAATGTGAATGAATGTATGTGTCTCCATTGTGGACGGTCATCTGTGTTATCATTCTTGATACTCTTGCCTGTAAAATTTGTGTAAATTTGATGTTGTAAAACTTCTTCTTATCTTACTATTTGTTACAGATTAAGTTATTTATTTTAGGAGAAGTGAAAATGATTTGTTTCCTTCATGTTGGTAAATAGCAAGTACATGTTAAGATTCTCTTTAGTTCGTGAGACTAGAAATAGTTATAAAATCTTGTGATACAGATTTTTTTTTTTTTTTTAATGAGGTTGAATACAGATTCATTATTCAAGAAATTTGGCTGATTTTAATATTTGGAGAGTTGATGGGCCCTCAAACTAAGCATATAAAAGGAACATCACCAGGCCACGCGCAAAACTGGGGCTAAAGGTGTCAACATCATTTTTAAAAACTGGTACTAATAGTTAGGTAATTATTGTGTCATTCTCTCCTCTTATAAGAACTCATCAATAATTAGCAATAAATTTCAATTTTGTTTTTAATGGGTTTTTATTAATGTTGTTAGAATCCAACCGGACCTTAATCAATAAAATTAAAAATTGATCATTAATTTGGTTTAATTTAGTGTTGAAAATCGGTTATTCTAAATAAAATATTCAAAATTAAAAAATCAGTCAAAATTAAAATTGAATCAGACCATTTCAACCTAAATCTATAGTGTTAAGGAAAATTTTAAAATTATATTATTTTACTTAAAATTTAAATATGAAAAATAGTTTTCATTATATTTTATAAGTAATACTAAAAAAATGACATTATATTTTACTCAAAATTTAAATATTAAAAATAATTTGAAATTATTAAAAAATATTATATAGTTTTAAATTTTTAAATATTGTAATTATTATTTATATATTTTTTTAATTGAAAATTATTCTAATTAAATCTGACTGATCGAATCGAACAAATAAATTAAATTAAAAATCAATCAGTAGATTGATTCGATTTTCAATCAGATTTTAAAAATATTAGTTTGATGATATGGGGTAAATTAAATGAAATAAATAGATTGATATACAACACTAGACAAAGCCAAAAGGATCTGAAAGTTATTAATTGCTTTTGGAATCGTAAACAACAAAATAAAAGCATATACAATATAAGAGCTAATTTAGAATTTTGTTTTCATTTGTTAAGACAGCTATTTGAAAGTGATATTATTTTTTGGAGCTTTCTAAGATACGGTGTTCTTGTCTCAAGATGAAACTTGGCGTTCTAGTAAAACACCATCTTTCTCCCCAACACTCTCCTTGTCCTTAGTTTTTTCCTAGTACCTGAAAATGTTTCCCAAGAAGATAGAAACAGTGTATTTTGCCTTGTTCTCTTTGTCAGCTTGACTCCTAACTTCAAACTTTTCACTGGTTTTGATGCTACACAATTCAAGAATATTGAATGAATTAAGATTCTTCCTTTCATTTTTTTTTAATATTTAGTATTTATAGTAAATATATTTCAGATTTTAATCGAAACTAAATACCTTTCGATCACATATCTTAACTCTGGAATGTATATTTAGTATTGAGATTATTCTACTGAGATATTATTTTAATTGGTTGTGAATCAAAATCTTAATTGAAATTATTAAAATTATTATTTATGGTAAATATAGTCTCCGAATTTAATTGAAATTAAATACCTCTCAATCTTAAATTATATTTCGCATATCTCGACTCTCTAAGTGTATATTTGGTTCTCGGATTATTCTAATGATATAAATATTATTTTAATTAGTTATGAATTAAAATCCAAATTGAAATTATTAAAATAAAACTGTTTTTACTATTTATGATTAGTGTATTCTCATACTTTGCTTGAAATTAAATACCTCTCAATTTTAAGTTATGCTAATTGAGAATCTGCTTATTGTGCAATATTATTATAATAAATAAATTGAATTATTAAAGTTAATATATAAATAATAATCAAAATTTATTATGATTTTATAATATATAATTATTTTATAAAAAAAAAATTTTAATGAGAAATAAAATAAAAATTATAATTTTATTACTATAATAAATTTTAATAACAACAAAATTTTGATGACAATAAAAAATTTATAATTTCACTTTTTTAGTCATTTTTTGTCTTTTTAAAATTTTTTTGTTATATGGAAAACTGAATACTTATTTTTATTAAATCATAAAGGGAACAAATATGAATATTTTCCTATATTGTTAAACGTTTTAAATTGTTTTTATATAAAAAAAAACTTTCTATACTTTGAAAATTTTTAAATTATTTTTATGTGAATAATTTTTTATATTATTAAGTTTTATATATTTTCTTCGATTAATTGAGAAAATTAAATATATAATTATTAAATTATCACATCGCAAAAATAAAAATATATCATATTATTACTTATTAAAAATATTATATTACTAATATAATTACTTTATAAATGACAAATACTCGTTTAAAATAAAATCTAAACTTAAAATTTATTATACATATTGATTGATTTCACATATCTCCACTCTCAAGTTTATATTGGGTACTCAGATTATCCTAGTGAGATAGATATTATTTTAATTAGTTGCGAATTAACATCTTAATTGAAATTATTAAAATAAAAACTTTTTTAACTATTTATGATAAATATATTCTCAGACTTCAATAGAAATTAAATACATCTCAATCTTAAATTTTGCATATCTCGACTCTTGAGTGTATATTTGGAACTAAGATTATTTTGATGAGATAGTAGTGGCGAATTAACACCCTAGTTGAAATTATTAAAATTGAACTGTAGATTAAAGTTTTTTTTATATATATATTGGCTTTAAATAGAGGAGGCGGCAGTAAGTGTCTGATGCTCTTTACAGAAAGGCAAGCAGAAAAGCAAAACAAAACGGCTAAGTAACATTCTGTTGCTGATGTTGCGTGTCTTTATTTTATGTTGATTCCATTCATAGAACAGGGATCCAAGTTTAGCCCTCTAATCATTTTCTCCACCCACATTAATTAATTAATTAATTGAAGAAAAGAAGAGAAAGTGACTTGATCATTGCCCTTAATTCGTATCAATGAACAGGGCAAAAGCACCATTTGGAGGTTTTGTTAATTATAACAAAAATTAGAGTCCATCAATCATGTTTATCAACAATCAATTTCTTTCTTTTTTGTTTGAATTGAATAAAAAAGATGTTTTTTTTTCAGTCGTACGATATGGGTGTTCAAGATTTTTTAAACGTTGAGATTTACCTAATTCATTCATAGACGATCATAAGACTACATTTCCCATCGATCTGATGCATTTCGAAATATCGAAATATCATAAGACTAACTCTTAAAATTAGCAAAGAAGACTATAAACAAAACTTTCTTGCTTGCTTTTTTCCTTCCTATTTTTTTTTCAAATTTACTTATATTTATAGTATATGATGAAATATCAAATATTAAATAATTATATTTATATTAAATGATAATATGAGTGTTTTTACGCTTGAAAAAATATAATGATAAATTTTTAAATAACTATTTGTAATTAATTTCTATGTTACTATATTACTAGATAAATATATAAAATAATCATATATATATATATATAAGAAAGTCCATTCCTAATTTTTTACAGGTTAAAAGTACAGAATCAATCTCATGTGAGTTTCTAGCTATTATTTTCTTTATCTTATTTTCTTCCCCGTCGCAATCTAATGTCATTTTCGGGGGCAACTCTGTCAAAATTTGAAACTAATAATATGAAAATAAAATGCCATTAGGTAACTTAGCAAGAAACCTTGCTCATCTTTAGCTAATCATGATCAAAATTATGAAACTAAAAATTCAAAGATAATTATTTATTTTACATCAAATAAGAGGTAGGTCTCCAACTCACTTTCAAATGAATTTAGCATTAGTAGGTATACAAATTCAATTTCGAAAATATCTCTAGTATCTAGAAGTAAAGAGAATTTTTTTTTTTTTAATAAATATGAAATGCGTTATTAAAAATTATTTAATTAATATAAACATTGGTCTAAAAATATTTTAATTATTTAAATAAATAAAAAATATTATTTTATAAATTAATAATTTTATAATTGAGTGTTTATAATTTTCCATATTGTTAAATATATTAATAATCCCATCATCTTTAATATTTCTGATAAGGAACAGGTCTTTGTCAGGTGCAGAGGCTAAATGTCTAGAGATGCTGAGATCATAGCTGCTCTTATCTGTCAACACAGTTTAAGAGTAATCACCTAGACGATTAATCTGTTGAATTTATCGTTTAGCTCTCGCTTCCAAGAAACTGACGGCTCGTCCAAGTCTTAGATTTTTTTTTTTTTTTAATCAAGATTTTTTTTTTAAGGGAAAAAAAGGATTTGCCATTTTTGTTTTGCTTTACAAAAATAATATGTGAATTCCGCTCCATTTTAGCAGCCCAGTTGTTAGAGTTTGGGTAATCAATTTGAATTTATCTGAAAATTCTTATTTAATTCAGAAATTGATATAATTTAATATATAAATCAATTTAAATTAGTTTAATTTTGATTTGACATATGAGTCAATCAGATTGATTTTATTTAAATTATTAAAGATATCAAATAAATAGATTCGTCTTGATATTTTTCACTTATTTCTGAAAATTTAATTTGAATTTATTCGAAAAATCTGATTTAATTTAGAAATTGATCATATTAAATATATAAATTAATTTAATTTTGATTTGACATGTGAATCAATCTGATTAATTTGATTTAAAATATTTAAAATTTATTTAAAATTAAAATAATAATTTTTTAATTTTTTTAAAAATTAAAATAATGAGTGGTTCAACCTGATTCAATGTGAAAAATAATCTAACTTTTTGTCAATATTTTAATCTAACTCAATTCACCCATAAGTAAAATAATTTGATCAACCTAATTCACTTACTATGTAATACAATAAATCTTTAAGTGACGTGAAGATCTTCTCCACAATTATAATATTGCAGTCTTTTTTTTTAATATATATAAAGGTTGAAATTTAAATAGTAGCCAAAATGAACTCAAACATCAAATCTCAATAATCTTTCCTGCTATATATATATCTTTTAGAGCAATACATCATAACATGTTAGAAAAAGGACATTAATTTCGCTAAAAAATTATCACAGTTTTTGATATGTCTAATTACAATAAGTCTAGGAATTCTTGCATCTAATGAACATAAATCTTTCAATTTGAATTCTATTAAACTAATTTTTAGAAAAATATCAATCTTTATATTTTTGCAACGGTAAGATAATATCCGGAACTACTAGCTTCTGCGATTTTAACAGTTTGATGGATTTCTTCACTCAATAAGAGATGGAAGATTTTTCAGTTTGAATCCTCTAATTATCAGACTATTATAGAAGGATCCATAATATGTTATTTGAAGTGCTAACAGTACATGTAAAACCCTTTTTCTCTTTATTTTTTTTTAATAAAGTGAGTTATTCTTATCATATTAATTATTTTTCTTTTGTTTTATCTCTCTTTTAAGTATTTTTTATTTTAGTGTTTATTTTGTTTCCTTTTGTAAGAGTTTTTGTATTTTTTTTTAAAATTTTAGTGATTTAACATCGATTTTTTAGTAATATATGATAATATATTATTAAATATCGTCTTTCAAATATGTTCGACATACTATATGAATTCATATATTATTAAATATCGTCTTTCAAATATGTTCGACATACTATATGAATTTCAGTTCATATTGCGCTATAATATCATATCTGGTGGAAATCTCTATAATTGATAAAAATACAGAATTATCGAAGAAGATTCACGGTAAAAATATGACAATGATTTTAGAGTTGAGTCAATATGTAAATATTAGTTACGTTGAGAATCATATTGATATTTTAAATCATAAAATTATTTTTTTTATAAATGTTGTTTAATTATTTATAAATAAAAATATATTCTATTATTTTTTTAAAAAAATGGAGAAGAAAAGATTGGCTGTAGAGAGGGTGAATTGGTCTATGATAAGATTGTGGTGTTGCAGGTTGTAGAGGTGACAGCAGTGGTGGGATTGACACTCAATCACGGTAAACGACCGGTTAAGTTAATTGGTTAAGTTAATTCAATTTAGTTTTTTAACAAAATTAAATAAATCAAATTTTATATATTTAAAGCTGAATTGAATCAAAATTTTGAAAAAATTAAATTAATCGAATCAATTAAACTGAAATTTATGTGTCTGTCAACTAAAATGAACTTATAAAAGTTCAGTTCAGTTAAATTAGATGTATTTTAAATTTAATTTGATTCATATTGGTTTGATTTATTAACTATTTTGATTAATTCAGTTCTTTTTATTTTTTTATCTAAAAAATTAAACTAAAATCCGAAATTTTTTTAAAATTATAACTGAATTGAACTGATTTTATTAAAAAATTAAATTGAATTGAATTGAATCAACTCGGTTCGATTAGTTTTTCGGTCTTGTTCCGTTTTTACTCACCCCTAGTCCTAGTAACGTGTAAACCTTTAAACTCTTGATGGTGGAAATTGCGATTGCAGCAGAGGCAATTTTAAGTTGTGATGATCGACAGTGGAAATTAAGATGGACTTTTTCCAAACAATCTAGGGTTTCTGTGTGAGCAAAACTTGAAAACTAAAATTGAGAAAAAATTGCCCAATTTCATATTCTATTTTTCCTTTTCATCTTTATAAGTTATCATGAATAATTTCGGTGGAGAGTTGGTAGAGATGGTGACGATGATATAGGGTGAGTTGTGGCGAGAACACTGTTGGAGCTCTGCTTGTTAAGATTGATTAAGCATTTTCATTTCTTTATTTTTTACGGTTGGAGTATCATGCTTATTGTTGGTATTTGTGATGCACCTAATTACTATTCACTTGCAGTGAAATTAATCAATAGAATTGAAAATTGAACTAGTAATTGATTTGGTTTGATCTAATCAATTTTTAATTTTATTTTATATTTTTAATTATTATAAATATATTTATATATTTTTAATATTTTTAAAGTTATTTTAATAATATTTTTTAAATTTTATACATTATTAAATTAATTGAATCAAATTAATCGGATTGATTGAACTAAAAACCAATCAATTGAGTAATTTCCTGATCGGTCTGATTTTAAAAACTTTGGAATCAATTCAAATTGGTGCTATTGTTATATATAAAATAACAAAGTCTAGGACGATTAGGTATACCTTGTATAAATATCTTCTTTTTCAACAATACATAAAATAACAAAGTCTAGGATGACTAGGTGCCTTGTATAAATATCTTCTTTTTCAATTTATTGGTTGATAAAAAAGTTAATGTTTGGTATGCATTTTTTAGAATAATAAAAAATATTTTTATTCATAAATATACATGTGATATCTACAAAAGAAATTAATTTTATAATCTAGAATATCAATATGAAATCGATCATTAATACAATTAATAACTATACATTGACTCAACTTTGAAATTTTGATTTTACTTTAACCACAAAGCTTTTTTGATGACTTTGCATTATGAACATTCACACTAAATATGGTGCTACAACGTTATGTAGACTGAAATTCATATAATACATTAAAATAGATTTGAGAAATAATAATTACTAATATATTATCATATATTACTATATAATTGATCTGTAATCACTAAAAATCTAAAAAAAGGAGATAAAACTCTCTCAAAAAGAGAAAATAACAAATTGACAATTAAACCTAAGAGATAAAACAAAATAAAAACTAACACATAAGACAAAACAACTTATTTAATTAAAGAAAATAAAGAAAATAAAAAAAGGGAATTTAATATTAATAGAATACATTAGCAATTGCTTACAAATACTAAAAAAAAAAAAAAAGAGTTATTTTTTTAAAAAAAAGACCGCTAGAGTATAAAATGTGTTGGATATCTTCCCTACAACCATTTGTAAGTATTATTTTTCTTCAAACAATGGCCATCATGGATAAGTGGGAACACTTGTTGCAGTAACATATCATTTGTGCTATTTTTCTTGTTTTTAATTATAATTGCCAATATGCTTATATAACTTTTTATATTTTATGATATAAATTAATTAATTATAATAATAATAAATTAATATAATACTAATAATATTAATTCAATCCCACTATACCATAATATATCTCTCCCAAAAATTAATATTTAAATAAAAATATTTTTAGTAAAAAATTAAATAATATATAGGATTTCAATATCTATGGATATGTAAAAAAATATATAATAAATAATTTTTATAAAAAGAATAATATATAATTTCTCATTAGTAAAAACTATAATGTGAAGGATAGAATAATAACTTCATATTAATAAAATTTACTTTCTTAATTTTCTATCATTTTACACAACAAAATAAAGTTCTTTCTATCCTTTTTCTCCATTTTATAGCTTTCCAAACAAAGAAGGGAAAAGAGTTTCCCCTCCCATTTCTCTTCTTTATTCCACCTTTTTTCTTCACTCTTTCTTTTCTCATCCTAGTTTTTTTTTTTTCAAACAAAGGCTAAATGTATCTATATTTATATCCAATTATATATAAAACCATGGATGAAAATATTTAAATAAATAAATAATTTTTTATTTCAAGATTAATTTAGATATACTAACTATAAATCTATAAATTTTAATTCTGACATGAGAGGGACATAGAGGATAAGAGACCATTTCAAGAAATTATGTTTGCTATTTCCAATTCCTTGCGTCTTTGGTGCAACAAATTGAAATTGAGCCGCAACTTGCAAGCTAATTTCAACCACGCAAGTCTCAACGTATTAATTTTATGTAGGGAGAATTTGTTTACATAATATGACTTGGTCGAGATGCCATAAACAATGCTTGTGCTTAACTTTGATCACTTTAATTGCAAACTTAGCCTACCTTTTGAAGCGCATGATGAAGGGACAATTACTAATATATGCTAAAGCAATCAATCCTTTAGCTTATATTCATTGAAAAAACAAATATTATAATTTTTTTTACAGTTGTTTGTGATTTAAAATAGGTTTAAATATGATTACTCTTTCAATTTTTTTATCCTATATTATTTAATTTTCATTTTTATATATTATACTAAAACATTTTCATGATTTTATTTTGTTAGATTCAAATATCTTCTTGATAAATTTTTATTAAATTAATATAAAAATCTATATTAACTTAATTTTCTTTTTCTAAACTTTGCCTACGACCATCACCATAAAATCATGAAAACACCGATCTCTGGCCCTTTAAATTTTTTGCATTTTCTCTATTTACCCCTTAAACACTTCGAATTTGCATCAATAACACCTTCACTAATGATTCCATTACCTATGAGTTGCACATGCCATCTGATGTGAAACTTATTAGCTATAGATGAATTTTTAAAGGAAAAACTATCTTCAGCCTCCTAAACTTTCTGCATTTTCTCAATTTACCCCATCAACTCTACCTTTCTTTCTTCTAATTCTTATTTAACCTTCAACACCCTTTCTTTCATTGATATTCCATTGATTTCCAAGAAAGTATTAGTTGTCATTATATGTAAATATGTTTAAGAAAAGTTAAACCATTTTTTATGCTTATGGAGATTAATTATGTGTTTGGTATTTTAAGTTCATAAATGAATTTAAGGGATTTGCTAGTACTTTGACTACTAATTACTTGTATGCTTGTAGCACAAATCTATAATTGCCTATTACACAAATCTATAGCACAAATTTGTAGTAAAAACTTGTCCATTTTATTCACCAAAATAACACAATACAACTCTACAAAACGCAGTTTAATACAATCACTACAAACCAATACAATTGATCGTTTTAACATTACATTGATAATTATATCCACTGATAGAGACGCTAACACAACCAACACCATTAAATAGAAGTCCTTTTATTTTTTTTATTTCTTCAGTTTTCTTGCTGAATTATAGAACTTATGCATTCAAATAGAAGTCCTTTTATTTTTTTTTATTTCTTCAGTTTTCTTGCTGAATTATAGAACTTATGCATTCAAATATGCATTATCTAACTTCGACAGCTCAATTGTAGTATATGCATCTCTACTCACTTCACAATCATCCATGGCTTTTGGGATTTCATTCTCACTACCATCCTTGCAAGTCTTCTTAGCATTGAGCCTTGTCAATGAATCTCTCATCATAACAAACAAAAAAAAAACCCTATAAAACCCTTCCTATAAACACCATTATTTTCAAATATTATACACCATTACTCAAATATCAACAAGCAATGACTTAAATTTCACCATAATTTTAGTATATTTCCTTATTTGTGGACATGCACACCCATAAAATTACCTTTTAGGATTTTTCATTGTCTTTGGCATAATCATAAGTGTAGGTCTTCCATAGAAACAATCAAAAGTTTCATCATATTCATCAGTTCCTGTTGAACTTAGGATTCTCCTTCAACTGTTGTTTGATATTTGTGCCTCAGTACCACTTTGTGTAGCTGAGAATTGTGATCAGGTCATAGAATTGGGTGAGGGCATCATCACCATTTCCTCTTAGCTTCTTTGGTTTGCTCTCAGGTACTTTAATTACCTTCTTCGATTTAATCTCAACTACTTCAATTAGATTTTGTTAAAATTAGGAACTAATTTTATAGTTTTATTTTTTTGTGCTCAACAGTTATGTTTTAATAATAGTCATTGTATAATTTCTCTTAATATTATAATATTACACCTAGGATGACACTTCACTAACAGTAATATTATAATAATGCTTATGTGTCATTTCTGTTATCCTATTAACGATTTTGTTAGTGCAGCTATTCGTGATACAAATTTAAAGAGTTCAGGAGCATAAATATAATAAGTATAAGTTGAAGAAACAAATGCATAAACATGAAAAGTCTAGGGGGCGAGGATGAGTTTTTCCTAAAATCATTATATCCATTTTTATGTAGTTATCAACACATCTACATCAATTAAAATCTATTCAACAATCTAATACAAGATAATTCATAGAAACATAGATTGAAAGAGACGTGAGAACATACTTGAGAAAAGGTAAAAGCTCATGGCTCTTGACCACAAGCAGAGCAATTGTAGTCATTTCTTCAATGAATTAAACCTAGTCAATAGTTATCAACAACCATTAGAACAAGAAATGAATTATTTCAAAGAAATGGATTGACACTCATCTTAATCTTGTTGATACTTTCTAGAAAAACTACTCGACTATATGTGTATTTTCCTTTCTCACAAAATGTGTCAATCAATTCTCACTATGAGCAACAACATATCTTAAGGTCCTATTTAGAATAAACCATACAAGAAAAGACAAAAAATAAATTTGTTGATAAAATTTTCTCACTTTAGTGATAGAATTTTATTGTTTGGAATAGTTTCTAAATTGATAGAGTTCAATGGAATTCTATTATTTATAATAAATCTATAATGAATTAAAATTATTTTAATTTCTTAAATGCTCTTGTTTACTTAAAATAAATGTAGTGCCAATTTTCAGTTATAAGATTAGTAATATAATTTTATAAAAAAAAATTTCAATTAGAATGAGTTTTCTCAAAATCTTATAATTTTTGAATTGCATTGTGTTTGGCATACCTGAATTCTATAATTTATTTATAAATTTACATTTAATGTATTTGGTATAAATAAAAGTTTATTTAAAATTCTAATTTATTAAATCCTTAAAATTGATTATAGTTAAACTAAATTTTATAAAATTTGATAGAATTTACAAATGAATTGTAAAGTAGTAAAGTTTTTATTATGATGATGAAAATACACTTAGTTAGATACTTTTTAACTTTATTTTCTCTTTTCTCCTTTATTTCTCCCACACTCTCTATCTTCTTTTTCTCTCTTTCTATCTCTACTCTCTCTTCTCTCTTTTTGTGTTTTTTTTTTACAATTATTAAATTTTTAAAATTATAGAAGGATAGATTTATAAAATAAAATATTTTTTGAATTCTATACTAAAACTAAATACAAAATTTATTTTATTTGAAATAAATTCTATTTTATTTTATATTATGCCAAAAATATAAACTTTTTTGCAAATGAATTCTATAAAAAAAATTTGTTTGTAAATGAAATGAATTTTAAATTAGAATTGAATCCAATAATATGTTAATTTAACTTCTCATTAAATTAATTTTTTAAATGATAGAATTAATTTTTTAAAATATAAACTTTCTAATAAAAAATCATTAAAATATAATTCTTTTCTATTGAATTTTTTCAAAATTTGAGTTTTCAAACAGATCTAAAAGTTAAACAACTCTCTCCAATGGGAACATCTAGAGCAAGCTACAACTTTAGTTTCATTGTCTATGCATTTTTCATTCTTCATCCCCAACACACAATCTGTCTCAATTTGAACAAAAACCATCTTCTGCTACCATGTTATTTCCCTTCTATTTTTCATTTGTGACTTCCATTGCCATCTGGGTTTGAACTGGACTGTTCAGTTATGAGATATGAAATGGTCATGAAAAAGGAGGAGAGTTTCTTTTATCTACTCATTCCATGGGTGGAAACATAATGACCGATTAAGTAAAAACGACTGATTCCATTGATGGTAGCAGAAATTGTGAAAGAGAAGAAAAAATTATTTTTTAAAAAAAAAGAAATAAAAGGAAGACAAGATAAAATTGCGGTTGCGGAAGGAAAAAAAGTGAATTTTTAGGATTTGTTGTTTGTTAAGAATAATTAAAAATTTTTAATATTTTGACTAAAATGTTCTCCTTAACTAAAGAATATTACACTAAAATTGGAAGGGAAGACTTAATAATTAACTGAATTCAAGTTAGAGGACTATTTTAATATAATATATAAAATAGATGACTATTTAGTGTAATATCGAAAAAATTTAGAGATACAATTGTATTTAACGTTATAACATATTATAGATATAATTAACATTAACTATTGTTCTAAAAAAGCAATTGAATTAGAATTTGGATTTTGTTAAATTGGTTTTGATTTCGAATAGTGTACTATATACAACTATTATAATAATTATTTACTTGATTATTAAGTCTGTTTTCAGTTGTTAGCTTTTTATTTGTTTATTTATTTCATTGTTGTTCTACCATAACTTAAAAAGGACAAAAATTTCCATTATGCTTTTATTAAGCTACCCTGATTTCTAATATATTTTGAAGTATGAACAATATATTCTTATAATAATGACTCTCATAATTAATCTATTTTCAGTGTATTTATATT
>CATIWR010325556.1:0-14069 GCA_949677035.1 Omphalea diandra | reverse complement strand
ATCAGCTCTTGTTCTCTTGGATTACAACTTCCATCCAAGAGATCTACCTCAATTACTCCATAATTCTCACTAACCATGCATGATTAACATGTCATGAGAGGTTAATTCCAGTTGAGAAGAAGATAAATTTACTTACCTACTATCCCACAATTGGAAAACCTTAGGCAGCTCAGTCGTCTCCCTCTCTGTTTGTTCTTGTTCTTGTTGTTCTTCTTGTTCTTCTTCCTTCTTTCCTTTGCTCTCTCTTTGTTTCTGGTATAACCCACGGTTTTCCCCTCAATTCTGACCCTAATTAGCAGATATAAACTTATTATAATAATATAAAATCATGGTGTTTCATTTCCATTGGTTGGAAGGTCACTTTTCCTCTTTTAGTCCCTCTTCTTCACTCTTTAAGCACTTCCATCCATCTCCTAATTCCTAGATGCTCCTTATACTTTTAATTAAGCTCTAAGATACCATTATTTATGATACTATAACATGCACATAACATAAAACAATTGTCATGCAACTATACAAACACTACATATATGTTTAAGTGTCCTCAACTACAGCGATGCTTCTAAATGTTTAAGTGTCCCCAAATGCAACAATGTTTCTAAATGATTATTTATCTAATGCATATGTTCATGTGATAATGCCAATGAACGTGTTTGGGGATGTTACACAACCAACTTGTTGGAAAGAGTAACACGCTAAGCCCAATCCAAATAGTTGAACCAATCATGGAACCTACCATGCCACTAGAAATTTTGGACAAAATGATGGTTGACTTTAATCATAAAATGGAAGAGAGGATTATAGAGGAAGTGAACAAGCATGTCAACAGAATCCTAAAGAATGGGAAAACCTCTACTAATAAAACATATATGCAAAAAGCACCAATGGAGGCACCTTAACTTGTAGTGATTGATGATGATTTATTTGAGATGAATAGTATCACGAAAGTAAAATGGCTAAGAATGTAGGGAGTACTACCATAGTTCTCAATAAACCTATGAAAAGCGAAAAGAAGAGCACTCAATTTGATGACCTTACCAAACAATTAGAAAAGATATAAAAGACTTTCAGTGCTAAGGGTCTAAAAAGAGGAATAAACATCAAAGAACTACTAGCTTATAAGCTTGACAAGCTTGAGTTGTTTGAGTTATTACTGAAAAGGTTTACAAAGACATAATATTATAACTTGCCTAAGATAATTAAAAGAAGTTAGAAAAGTTTACTAAAGTCCTCGAGAGACACTACACATATAACTTGGCCTTGAAAGTCACTTTAAAATTTAAAGTCGTTGAAGCAAAAGGCTAGTGAAAGCTTTAATGATTCCATAAGGAGGTGGAAGAAACTAACTTATGAAGCAATTACTAGGCCTATGGAAAAGGAGTAAGCCAAGATGATTGTTAGAGAGGCATTGCTAGGAATAGGTGCTAAGATTAAGATATGTTGATAATTAATTTTAAGGATCTTGGAGAAGCATGTTTGTAAGTTGAGGAATTAGAATTTGAGTAAAAAAGACAATATAAAGGGTAAAAGGAATGCCCTATCCTAGTCTCAGGGTGAAAGAAATATGATAGTTAATGTGAATACAGTGATGGGCTCTTATAGATTTAGGGATGCCTCTCTCTAACGCATTCAAAAGACTATAGAAAAAGGAGGTATATAATCCTCTAGCACCAAGCCACCTTCCAACCTACTACCAAGAGGATATGATGCTAATGCATACAATGCTTTTCATCAAAGAGCTAGGCATAACATCGATGATTATTATAGGTGCAGGCATGAATTTAAGATCTCATAGACAACAAGACTATTATTCCACCCAATGTAGGAAGGTCGAGCATAAAAAGAAACACTCTCCTAAACTATCGTAATATTCTACCTCCTAACGAAGGGACATTTATGATAGATTCTAAAATTCCTAAAAAAGTTATTATGGCTATCATTGAAGAAATACCATGGGAGGATATTATTGTGGTTTGCACTTTCAACTCATGGGAAAGCTCTAATGATGAGAAAAAAGAGGAGAAAAGGAAAAGGATTATTAAGCTATGGGAAAACAGTGATAAAGAGAAAAAAGTAAAACCAATGAATCATGTAATTCAAAGTAGGAAGTATTATCTTGATAGAGAGGCTCTTAAGGAATCGAGAGAATAAAAAAAGGGTGATAAGCTTATAGTGAAGGAGAAGGAAAAAGATAACCTTATAGTGAAATAGTTAAAGAAGATGTCAGCTCAGATTAGTGTGTAAGAGTTACTCATCACTTCCCAATAGCATAAGAAGGATATGGTGGAAGCTTCATCGAGCCTGATCATCTTTAGGGAAGCCACCCCAAATGATGCCATTGCTTTGGTAACTCACAAGCAGAAAATGACCCTTTCTAATGAAGATTTGCTAATTAAAGGAAGGGATCATAACTTGACCTTATTCATAACATCCAAGGTGAAAGGAAAGCAAACTTCATGCATTATGGTGGATAACGAATATGGGATTGGCATATGCCATTTGAAGTTTTTGCTTAAGTTCAGGGTAACAAATAAGGAATTAGAGGTGCCAAATCACTGGGGCCTATAACCATAGTAAAAGGCTCGTTGCTAGTGTGTTTAAGACTATGGTGAAATCTAGGATCGTGGAGGTGATGGTGGAATTTATGGTCTTGAACATCCCAATCACTTTTTCACTACTATTGGTAAGGCTATGGTACCACCCATTGGGAGGAGTACTCTTTATAGTGCATTAGAAAGTTAAGATTTCTTATAAGGGTGAGGTGGTGACTATCTACATAGAAGTCAAAGAAATTATGTCAACATTGACCATAGTCATATCGTACCTCAGTGGTTTTCAAGTTGCTAAAGTTACAGATAAATTAGTTGACTCAAAAGTAATGGGAGTCATGAAGAATATGAATTTTTTATTAAGCTAAGGATTAGGAAATAATTCTATAAGAGTGTTAGAGTTTCCTAAGATTCCAACCTAGACTACTAAAAGGGGAATTGGTTATTGTGGGAAAGGGTCTAAACTAGAAGTGAGAGATTTGCATAAGCCTTTATCTAATTTCTTCATGAAAGAATGATGAATAATGGGAGAAGTCGAAAACGAAACCACCAATGAGGATGATAAGTCACTAGGTGATGACACCTTAAATGACTTTAAAAAGGCATTCTTTCATATAGGAGTTAAGGAAATTAGATATATGAACTAGAGAGATTCGTTAAATAAAGAGGGGTGAAGAAGAAGAAAAAGAAGAAATGAAAAAAATTATAGAGGATGAAAGTACTCAAGGATTAAAATAAGTTGTGGTTTTGTATGGCTTTCAGACTACTTGCCTGTGGAATGACAAGTGGAAATTCACTGAAGAGGAGCATGTGCAGTATTTACTAAACTAAGAGTTTTGGGCTACAGATGTTAATTATATAAAGAAGAAGTCTGAGATTATTAATCAAGATGCCCCTCTCATAGATCTATAATGGGAATATTATCAGGTTGTGCAAGCTCACTAATGACACATACACTGGTTGATTCTAGCATATATTAAATAGATGATTACGAATTCCATTGAGGACATGGGTGATGGTGAAAAGGCATAAGATCAAGCTATGTTAGAAGGGGTGGCCCTTTTAAAAAGCATCATGTCAGGACTTTGAAGGGATTATGAAAATGATGGTTGACATAGAGTTTAAGCAAGAACCAAACACTGAATAGATTAACGACTCAAATGCAACTTAGATGTTCGATAAAGAAAAGTTTGTAAAAGAAGAGAAGATTGACGCCTAAGAGGCTTCTAATTATTTGCTAGAGGAAGTTGTTTTTCCTTATACTATTGATGTTTTCATTTTTAGTCTCTTTAAAGATGATGATGTATTTATTTTCAAGTTTAAGGTAACTAAAGAAGAGTTTGCTTATTTGTGTGATGTATTCCATGATAGCAGTATGCATAGCATGCATCATTTCATGAACATATTTTATTATTAATTATATGCATACCATTGCATTTAATCATGGCGCATAGAAAAATTTAAAAATCTAACTTTTTGCCAATGATTTTTCATTAGAGGAATAACAAAAGTTCGAGTAGCTACTTAAGAAGTATCAAAGGGTATTTGGTTGGATGTATAAGGATATGTAGGGGGTTGATAGACAAATTGTTGAACATAGAATTTTGACTTACTCACATATGGGACTAGAAAGTATAAGCTTCAAAGAATGAGACATGAAGGGGCTCAGTTGATTAAAGAAAAAGTGGCAAAGCAATTGAATGCCATATTCTTGAAAATAGTTGATTACCTTGAGTGGTTGGCTAACATAGTGTCGATACTAAAAAAAGGATGGGAGAGTAAAGATGTGTGTAAATTACAAAGACCTGAATCAAGCTTGTCCAAAGGATGATTTCCCTTTGCCTTATATCGATATATTAGTAGATAATATCGCAATGTATATTATGTATTCCTTCATGGAAAGTTCTCTAGCTACAATCAAATTCTCATGGCAATTATTGATAAGGTGAAGACAACTTTTTATCATGGAGTGGGGAACATATTACTATAAAGTGATGTTGTTTGGATTGAAAAATGTAGGAGTGACATATCAGGAGATGGCAATCAACTTGTTTCATAATTTAATCCATACTTAAGTAGAGGTGTTTATGGATGACATATTGGTAAAGTTTGATATAAAGGAAGGACATTTCAGGCATTAGAGAAGTTTTTAAAGAGAGTTAATAAGTATAATCTAAGATTGAATCCTAAGAAATGTGTGTTTGGGGTTACATATAATAAATTACTAGGGCACATGGTGAGTGAGAAGGCAATGAAGTAGATCTAGATAAGGTGAAGGCTATTTAGGATATGCCCACATTTAAGACAGAGAAAGAGGTTTGGGGCTCTTAGGTTGTTTATTATATGTTAGCATATTCATAGTAAGACTCAGTCCTATTTATAAGTCAATATTCAAGTTATTAAGGAAGGATCAGTCAGCAAAGTAAAATAGGTAATGTTAGAAAGCCTTTGAGAGGATATAGGAGTACTTAACCAACCTGCCAGTACTAAAACCTTTGAAGTTAGAAAAACTAATAATTTTACATCTAACAGTAGACGACAACTCTACAAGGGCAATGTTAGCTCAAGAAAATGAGATACAAATCAAGCACGGGTGATGTTAGCTCAAGAAAATGAGATACAAATCAAGCATGTTGTGCACTATCTTAGTAAGAAACTACTCCTTTAGAAAGAGAGACATAGTCAAGTGGAGAAGACTTGTCTAAAATTGGTGTGGGCCATAAAGAAGTGAAGGCATTATTTTTAATCATATTCAATCGAGATTATTTTAAAGCTTGATCTAGTCAAGTACTTACATGAGGTGCCTTTCTTGATTGGAAAGCTAGTAAAATGGCTAATACTATTAATAGAATTTGACATTAAGTACATAACTAAAAAGGTGATTAAAGGGCAGACAATTGTAGAATATCTAGCTCAACCACCTCTTAAAGAAGGAGAATCCAAGCCCCCTCAATTTCAAATGAAAGTTTAGGAGTAATTGAGCCTTAAGGTTAGAGGATGTACTTTGATGGAGCAGTAAATAAGAAAGGGGAAATTTTTCCCTATGTCTAAAAAGCTTGGCTTTAAGGTGACTGATAACATGACTGAGTATGAAGCTTACTCATTTGTGTTGGAACTTTTGATATAGATAAGGGTCAAGACAACTAAAGTGTTTGGAAACTTATTACTAGTTATCTCATACGAGATTAATGAGTTGGAATTAAAAGAAAAGTGGTTGAGTCCATATTTGGAGCATCTAAAAGGATTGATGCAACATTTTTAGAGAATCAAATTCCATCATTTATTACAAAAGGAGAATAAAATGGTTAATGCCCTGGCAACTTCATTTTCTATTTGGGATGGGCTAAAGGCAATGCCCATGGACCCACTCATCATGTTTAGGTTTGTGACATCGTGCCACATCAATGGGAGAGTAATGTAAGGAATGGTGGAAAATCATCCCTAGTACTATGATGTGTAAATATGCTTGGAAATTGGTGAGTACCCTGAAATGGGCTGAAATGAAAGATAAGGATGCGATTTAGAAGTTGGCATCACAATTTATAGTCTATGATGGTGTGTTTTACAATAGAATGCTAGACGACATCCATCTGAGATGCTTATCAAAAGGATACGCAAATAGAGTCATGGAAGAGGTGCATGTTAGCACCCGTGACCCCCATATGAGTGGAAAGACATTAGCGAGGAAGATTTTAACTGGTTACTATTAGACTACTATAGAGTTTGACTATATTCAGATTGTTCGAAGTTGCCATAAGTGTTAGGTTCATGGTAGACTCAACTGCTTACCGCCAATCAAGTTGTAGAACCTAACTTTACCATGACGATTTGCAACACGAGGAATTGACGTCATCAAAAAATCAAATCAGCTTCTATGAAGGGACATAAGTACATCATGGTCCCAGTGAATTATTTTTCAAAATGGGTAGGGGTCGAATCTTTCAGTAAGTTAGGGGCAAAACAAATGGCTTGATTCATCGAGAAGAACCTCATCTGTCATTATAGGGTACATATCACACTGTTATGGATAATGAAGTTCATTTTCAGGCTAAGTTTAAAGTTAACTTAGAAAGGTATGGAGTACCTCATCATAAGTCATCACCTTACAAACCACAAGCTAATATGGTAGTGGAAGCAAATAACAAAAAAGTTAAAAGCATCCTCACTAAAGAATATCATTTGAATGCTATTAAAAGGATTTTCAAATATCTACATGGCACATTGCATTTAGGTTTATGGTATCCTAGAGATTCTTCATTTAGCCTCATAAGTTATTCAGATGCGAATTATGCTGATAGTCTTTTAGATAGAAAGAGCACTTTTGGAACTTGTCAATTTATAGGAAAGTGTTTAGTTTCTTGGTTTAGTAAGAAGCAAGTTTAGGTTACCTTATCCACTACCGATGCTAAATATGTAGTTGTTGGTTGTTGTTGCACCTAAGTCCTTTGGATGAAACAATAATTAAAGGATTATGTCAAAGTTGTTGATCACACTCCCATCAAATGTGATAACACTAGTGCAATAAATCTTTTCAAAAATCTCATCCACCACTATAGGTGCAAACATATAGACATTAGACATCATTTTCTTAGAGATCATGTCTAAAATAATGATGTAGTGTTAGAATTTATAGACACAAATTATCAACTTGTAGACATTTTCACAAAACCTCTCAAAGAAGAAAGGATGAACTTCTTTAACAGAGAATTTGGAATGCTTGATGGAAGCTCCCTGAAGTGAAATATAAATCTCTCTAGAATGTTTTTGTTTATTGCATTATTTCTTGTTGAATAATTGCCTTGTATGATATATATGATATTTATCTCTTTGGATGTCCTAATTTTGTGTGCAATGGTGTCTCTTTATGCCAATTTGCATAAATTAGACATTAATATATTAAGTGGATCATAGCTTAGATAGTTAAGTCTAATCATTTCATAATTATCCTTTCTGACTTGTAATTTGCGATCGCTATTCCTCAGTTCACGATCGCGAATTACAAGTATTCATCATTCGATTGTCAACCATCAATTCACGATCACAACTTTTAATCCCCACCACGAATTTGTTCAAATTTTAAATCTTAACCATAGAATGTGTCGTTTGTTGAGAATTTTTTGTCTGCTACTTATATTTTTCAGAATTAGCGATCGTGAACATGAATTTGAGTAATTACCTCACATTTAAGTGATTTGATTGACAACTAATTGCACTATTTCATTTAATTCATTTCTGACCATTTTTAGCCATTTTTACACCTTTCCTGACGTATATAAACCCCTTTAATAGTGTTTCTTTTCATTACTACTCATTGTCTCAATCTCTCTTGTATCTTACTCTAAAAAACCTTCAAATCTTCCTTCATTCACAAATGGCCCCTAAGAAAGCTTAAAGAGCAGATAAGGGAAAGGCAATGGCACAACCTTCTGGACCATCGGCTTTAAACTTAATGAAAGGGAAAATGAAAAAGGAGAAAGATAGGTACAAAGAAAATGCTTCAAAGATCATCTTACCGAACAAAATCCATTCTTCTTTCCTTCTTCAGTCGCTAGGAATCAAAGATGAGATCCACACATTTCTTTCAAACCTAGAATGGAATGAATTCATTTTTTATGACGAGCCCTTATATGAGGAGATCGTATGAGTATTCATGCGTTCTATAACTTTAAGTCAGAGAATGAAATCTCACGTCGGTTAATACGAGATAGTATTTTGTGCTTTTAGATACCCTTTTTCCATTACTTTTGAACAACTGTCCAGTTTATTCAATCTTCAAGTCGAAGATGACATTTTGTTCATCATCTCCTCTCTTGATGTCATCTATTCTGAGTTTTGGTCTGAAATTTCCATCGAGACCAAACATAACCCCAAAACCTCTTTAGCTACATGCATTCAAACCCTACTTTTTTGGTTACTTCATCATATCATCACCTCCTCTGTTAATGCAAGAAGTGATGGTAACGAAAAGGTATCCTAAAAGGAACTTGCTTTCCTTTTTTGCCTTATTAAAAATAAACCCATACAAACTAGTCGTTATCTTATGGATCAATTGATTCGCATGAGCACTGAACCCAATAGTCAGTTTCTTCTCCCTTCCCATGTCACTATATCTACCGATAGGTGGTTGCTCTTAATGAGGAAAATGAAAAATTCCTCACTACGAAGCTTATCGCTTCCTAAAATTTTTTGGACCTCCCCTATCTCATCAATGCCAAAGCCAGTCACCCTGACTCTTACACATACACTTTAGGTGCTTTTGGACCCATGAAATTAGAGTCTTCCTAAGCCTCCAAAAGAAAAAGGTTTGTCATTGAAGAGGGAGCCCAACTTGTTCCACCTCCCTAACTTACCCAAAACCAAAATCTTTCTTGCCTCAATCAATAAGAAATTGGACAAGATGATGAGGATGTTAAAGAGATGATTTCTCCTCCTCTCCTACCTATATAGTGACTTAGTGGACTTACAGGAGAAAGTAGGTGCTCTTCCCTGCCATCTTTCGAATTTTAAAGATTGGGAGGACATACTAGAAGAGGAGGACAATTAAAAGATTAAAGAGGGTGATGAAGCTGAAGGTGGAGGAGAAAATGAAGAACTGGATGATTCTAGAGATGATGACAGTTCTCCTATCTTTTAGTTTGTGTTTAGGGTTTTTTTTCTATTTGTAAGTTCTTGATGTAAAATTGTTGATCCTACAGTACATTAATTAAATAAAAGTGTTTGTTTTGCAATTCATTGTCTCAAATGTTATGTGATTACAACTTATATGTTATCTTCATTATTTTGCTCTTTATGTTTACTCTATCTCAATTTATGCATTTCTTTTACTCTCTAATACTTACCCTCTTTTTGATCTTGCCAAAGGGGGAGAGAATAGCATTGAAAGAAAATGAGTTTTGTGCATAAGAAAAGCATAAGTTAAGGGGGAGCAAGTTTTAACTTAGAATTATTTGATCATTGACTAAAATCTTTTAATTATTCTTTGATTATTTCATCATTCACTATGTCAACTTCATAACTCATACATTTGTTCTTTCTTTAAGATCAATCTAAGTTGTCAACATAAAAAAAAGGGAGATTGTTGGACTAGGTTAGTTAAACCTATGTCATAAGTCTCTTTTCATCTTAACAATAAAGATTGATTAGTTCTAATTTAAGCAAGTGTTATTTTGTAGATTATAAGTTTTGTTTGTTATTTTGTAGATTATAAGTTTTATTTTCGTTAGAAGTTAGATGGAAGACAAAATCTTTTAAAAGAACATCCAAATTCACAGTCGGTATCCCCTAAATAGCGACCGCGACATTGCTTTTAGGATGAATGAAGTTAGGCCAGAGGAATATGCGAGCGAATCGTAGTCGCGACTCAGCCAAAGGAGCATCGGTTGATTCACAGAGAAATTCGCGATAGCTTTCGCGTCAAAGGTCACGATCGCAAATTTCATAGTAACAAAGGAGGGAACTAAAGCCACAGTCACAACATGTCAAGTGTCCAAGGTAACAATTGAAAATAAAAAATTGCAAGGGCAAAGATTTGGTCGCGCTCATGACTTAAGAAGTTGTAGTTTCCTCACCAAACAGAGAAATTCACGTTCTCAATTATGCCCAAGACAAAGCTAGTGACCACGACTTTTAAGTAGTCGGTTGAACACAATGACTATATATTTCTTAGATAACCAATAGATAAAGGACATGTGGACTAGTCGTTAGACACGAAACGATATTCTTTTTCGCGATTTTCGACTCCTCAATGCAAATTAGAAATTTGTGAACGTGAAATGAAAGCAGTAACCATGACCTCTGCCTAACAAGCATTTAATACAAAATCTATCTAACACAACTTGGAGATTTTGGAATAGTTTTTGAGTAACGTCTCTTTGGTGGATGTGGACTATAAATACTCCACCAAATTAATGTAAATGCAAGAGAATTCATTTAATTGCAACCAAACTCTTGCCAATTTACTATTCATTCTTTTATTCTTCTTTATGAGTAGTTGATTGTTTGGTGTGAACAATAAACACGTTTGTAAGTAGGTTGAGAGTTAGGCTAGATTCTAAAAACTCTTGTAAGAGGTTAAAGTGTGAGTCTATACAAAACTCTTGTGAGAGGTTTTTGTATGAGCTTAACAACACAAGGTGTAACATCCCTATCCATATTCATTGGCATTATCACATGAACATATGCATTAAATAAATAATCATTTAGACATGTGAATTGTAAAAGCACGACAATGACACTTGCACCATTGCATTTGGGGACACTTGAACATATTTGTAGTGTTTGTATAGTTGCATGACAAATTATTTCATGTTGTGTGCTTATTATAGCATCATAAATAATGGTGTTTAAGAGCTCATCTAAAAGTATAAAGAGCATCTAGAAATTAGAGAATGGACGAAGGTGATGAAGGAATGAAGAAAATGGACTAAAAGCAAAACTGTTTAACTTTCAACCAATAGGAACAAGCCACCAATCTTTTGTCCTATTAGTGTAAGAATGCAAATTATAATTACCTGCCATTATGGGCTGGTAAGAGAGGAGTTAAGGTCGAAATACACCAGATGAAAGAGAGGGAGAGCTACGGAAGAAAGAAAGAAAGGAAGAAAGGAAGAAGAAGAAGAAGAAGGAGAGGAAGAAGTGTGGGTTGCCTAAGGTTTTCCAATTCTGAGACAATATGTAAGTAATTTATCTTCTTCTCAACTGAAATTAACCTCTTATGACATGTTAATCATGCTTGGTTAGTGAGAATTGTGGAGTAATTGAGGTAGAGCTCTTGGATGAAAGTTGTAATCCAAGAGAACAAGAGCTGATTCTGTTGATTTTACTGTTAGAGCAGAATTTTTCACCCACGATTTCATAACCCTAGAAGAGGAATGGGGGAAAGTACAAAACATGAAATTTGTAGCCTTATGTCTCATATAAATGCATATAAAACAGTTTTATTTGATTCTGTGTGTGTGAAGAGATATGGCTCCTTCATCATGACTGGTTCGAAAATGAACCGAGATGATCTCAGTCCTCTGTTTTGTTATATTTTGATGACTTTATATTCTGATTTTGACAGGGTAAAAAATATGAAACTTGTAGGGTTATATTCCCTCTGAATACCTGTTAAGAAGTTATGATTAATTGTTCTGTGGAAAGAGATATGGTTCATTGATTGGGACTGACTCTATACCCGGATGACACACCACCTTTCTTTTAATTCGGTTTTCTAAGAATTTGATGACCATAGACTCATAATTTGATGATAGTCCAAACTTGAAAGTTGTATATTTATGTCTTATATACAGACCTGTGAAATATTGTTGCCAAATCCAGCATGGTTGCTGAGATATTATCCCTTTATCATGACTGGTTGTCAACATGTTATGAACCTACTTGCCTCGAGATTGGTCCCTTGTTTTGGTGACTTTATAGACTGAAATGGATAATGAGTAAAACATGAAAAATGTTAATTTATATGTTTTGTAACTGATGGTAGAATATTATTGCAATTGGACTGGTACAATTTGAGATATGCCCAAGAATGTAAGACCTACTCAGACTCAAATGACATTGCAACAGGGCAGAACTTAAAAATTCGCCACATTTTATGTGTATCTGATATTAGCTTGAAATTTGAATATGTTGTCCCATTATATGTCTAGTTTATTTGAAAAAATGAATCAAGCCATTTAGATAAGTATATCAGGAGTTATTGCTGTGACCGTGTAGCAAGCTCAGGCTGCCATATAAGGAAAATATGCATAAACACTAGGTTCACTTGCATGGATCATGCCATAACTGCATGCCAAGCATTCATAATCATTTTGATATACTTATAACCATATATGTATCAAATGTTAGGATCTTAATACATTGAAGAAGCCCTACCATAAAGATTGATCACATCAAAAGGTGAGTAGAAACAATAATTGGATTCATTGGGTGTATGTGATAATTGTATGATATGATTATACTCTATTACATGTATATATGATTGAATTGTTACATGTTACATGGAAATAATATGATTGTGTTCTATTACATGTATATATGATTGAATTGTTACATGTTACATGGGAATACAGGCCAAGTGAGAATTAAATGCTCTTAACGATTACTTGGCATATCATTTGTGAATAAGCACTTGTATATGGAACTAAAAGGGGCGTTGTGACCGACTTGTCAAACACTTGAAAATTATAGGAAGATGGACCAATAGGTCCCAAATCATATGTTACATGAATCACTTGAATATCCCAGGAGCAATGTTTGCCTTGCTCGGTCACGACAAAAATAAAGCTATTGCATTTGCACTTGCATAGTCAATTGTTATACTTGCAATGTATCTTGATGATATTTGATTATAGATTATGCCATGAGAATTTGATTATTGTTTTTGTAACATCCCTAGCCACATTCATTAGCATTATCACATGAACATATGCATCAGATAAATAATCATTTAGAAGCACCGTTGCATTTGGGGATACTTGAACATTTAGAAGCATCGCTACAGTTGGGGACACTTGAACATATATGTAGTGTTTGTATAGTTGCATGGAAAATTGTTTTATGTTGTGTGCATGTTATAGTATCATAAATAATGGTGTTTTAGAGCTTAATTAAAAGTATAAGGAGTATTTAGGATTTAGGATATGGATGGATGTGCTTAATGAGTGAAGAAGAGAGACTAAAAGCAAAACATTTAACTTTCAACCAATAGAAAACCAGCCCCAATCCTTTGATTTACTTAAGATGAGAATATAGACCATTAGGGTCAGATTTTGAGGAAAAATTATGGGTTATACCAGAAACAAAGAGAGAGCAAAGAAGAAGAGAGAAAGGAAGAGGAGGAAGAAGAAGAAGAAGAAGAAGAAAGGGAGAAGAGTGAGCTGCATAGGGTTTTTCAATTATGGGACAGTAGGTAAGTAAATTTATCTTCTTCTCAACTGGAATTAACCTCTCATGACATGTTAATCATGCATGGTTAGTGAAAATTATGGAGTAATTGAGGTATATCTCTTGGATGGAAGTTGTAATCCAAGAGAATAAGAGCTGATTATGTTGGATTTTGCTGTTAGAGCAGAATTTTGCACCCACAATTTTGTAACCCTATAAGAGGAATTAGGGAAAGTGAAAAATATGAAAGTTGTAGCTTTATGTCTCATATAAATGTGCATGAAACAGTTTTGCTTGATTTTGTGTATGTGAGGAGATAAGACCCCTTCAGTAGGACTAGGTCAAATCCGAATCGAGATGATCTCAGTCTTCTGTTTTCTTATATTTTGATGGCTGTATGTTCTGATTTTGACAAAGTGTAAAACATGAAATTTTTAGGATTATGTCCTCTCTAAACACCTATAAACTAGTTTTGATTTATTGAGTGGAAAGAGTTATGGCTCATTGATTGGGACTGACTCTATACTGGGGTGAAACCCATCTTTCTTTTGAATCTGTCTTCCAAGTATTTGATGGCCATAGATCCAGAATTTGATGATTGTCCAAACTTGAAAGTTGTACATTTATGTATGATGT
>CATIWR010325542.1:0-16866 GCA_949677035.1 Omphalea diandra | reverse complement strand
AACCATTCTTCGACAGGGTTATAGTTTAAGGGCCCATAGATGTAGACTGGCCTAATTGAAGTCCAGTTAACACCACTTGATTCTAGTAAGCTCTCTGTCTCAAGTTTTCCCTTGTGCCTGCTCTTTGGATCAACTGCATCTGTCTATAACCAGACAACAACTAGTTAGAAGAGACATAACTTATTTTCACAAAAGTAATCCTTTCCAAGAGTATGATGAATTCAGAAAAATGTGATCTCAAAATTGCAAATTAAGCTACTAAAGTCAGGGTAAGTTTGAACTTCAAATTATTCATACAAATTTTATAAACCTCATCCATTTGAAGCTTGGTACCGAATAGGAAGGAAAACCATACTGTTTAGCAATGGTACTCAAGGAGCTGTTTAACAGACAATACACATCATTTTCCAATTGAAATTATGAAATCTGAAGTCAATAATTTTATTATGATTTTTCAGTTCCTTAGACAAGATATCTTTATGGTTAGTTTCATAAAGTTGCTTTTTTTGGCCTTTGCTATTGTATTTTAAGGAGGCAAGAGACTAAAACAAAGCAAGATAGGCGAAGAAGCCTTAATTATCTTGTGATGGTCTCTGAATAACTCACGTAGCTTGTTGTAGGAATCACTTGTCTCTGAATAACACATAAAGCTTGTTGTAGGAGTCACTTTTTTTACTCTCATTACAAAATCTTACTGTTTTTGAGATGTCTACATTTCCTCATCTAGATTCATTATCATATTGCATGAGGATACAATTCCAGTTCAAAAAGAATGATATGAAGCCTACCTCGCTGTGCGGTAAAAAATCAGATTTGAGGTAAACACCAGCTGAAGAGCAGTATATGAACCTGAAAATTTGGAGAACTTTAGATTATTGAAGATCAAAGTAAAGAAAGGAAAGAGAGCTTATCGTCTACTATGATTCTAATGCAACATGTGAAGATGAGTTCTCAGTTCTCAGATCTGTGTCATAGAATTTTCTTCCTATGTGAATTATCAATCTATCCCTGTTGACTCACAAAGCATTACATTCTCAAACGAGATAAGTCTCAAAAGCTATATCTTTGGCTCAACAATGATTGCAACTTGAAATTTTCTAATTACATTTATTTGCACCTCAAGTCAATGTTCTATACTTCTTGCCTGCATATCTGTAATTGGCAGTATCTGCAGATCCATTTATACAAAAGCTTTTTGGTTCGGATCAATTTATATAAGCTTGGATGGAGACATCGGGCATCTTTCTGAACATAGTCACTCAGTTATGGTTTCTCCAATTACATATTCATGTGAGTTTTTAGTAAAAAAGGTACATAACTCCATAACGTTTGAATCTCCACAGAGCAATGGAAATGCTGTGCAGCTGCAACATTATAATTCTGAACCATTGTTTCAAAATTCCACCAACGAAGAACTGAGTCAACTACTTGGATGTGGCAAATGAACATAATTTTGTATGAGAAACATGAAAAATTTTCTGATATTAGATAAGTCAACTGGAAATGATAATGAAATTCAGAACCAATGAAATAAGACAAAAGAATTAATAAAAGTTCATCACTAGATGATAATACACAGCTAAGTAAAATGCAGGCAGTGTCATCAATAGACTGCTCACACTCACTGTTTTAAGTTTGGCAGAGCATCCAATATAGGTTCAACTTCATTTGCCTCACGTCCTGAAAGAACATTGAAAAGGGGGGAAATCAGTCCTAGGGACATACAGCTAAACAAATAGTACTCTAGTTAATTGAAGCGAAGTAAAGAAAGGTCATAGGCACAAGACATTGCGTACTGCATACCATTTATATCATATACAACATCAAAGCCTTTAGCTGAAAGACTGGATTTCACAAATTCAAAATCCTTCCTGTCTCCTTTCAAGTGCAGGATCTAGTAAATCATGTTCAATTGCAAAATTAATGTACCAGTAACACCCTAATTCATTTCCTCGTTAAAGAGAACTGCCATGCCACCATATAATCATGGGTAATGGGTTTCATGCCTTTGTGATAATACCTTGGAAGAAAAATCAGCATAATCCTGGTCTGATTCACCTGGCAATTGTTGGGTAATTGATGCCTTACCTCTAGTGAACAACGTCACCTGCAGAGATTAGAAATTAACCACTTATCTTATATAGGTATTACTCATATATGGTTTGATCCATATCCAGAGTTCAAGATTATTGCTGGAAACAAAAATGAAGAATGAAATGCAGGATCATGAAGAAAATGAAAAAAAATGGTTAAATACCTGATGGCCCTCTTTGACCAGAAGTCTGGACAAAAACACGCCAATGAATCTAGTGCCTCCCATTATCAGAATATTCTGGGAACTTGATGCTGTAACCTGCAATGCGCCCTTTGCATGCCATACCTTTCTTTTACACTACAAAGAACAAGAAAAAAAAACCCATAAATATAGACATAGATTAATTGATCATAGACAAAGGTGGTTCCTTTATAGTAACCACGTCAGTTTTTCAACGAAGACCGACACTTTAAGAAGAAAGAAAGAAAGAAAGACCTGGACTTGAGTGTGAAATCTGATGCCATTAAAGTCGGTCAAAGAAGAAGGAAGGAGGGAGAAAGAAGGCTGAGTTTGCAGCTGGACTGTCACTAATCTTGCCATGAGGAAGCTCCTTTGTATCCTCTTCTTTTTCCACTTGTCGTGGGTTTGTTAAAACTTTAAAGACAGAAATTTGAAAGATTGTGGCTCTGCCCATCTCTTGTTTTTCCTGGCTTTCTCTAAATCCCAAACAATTAGGATAAGAAAATGACCCCACCCCAGCAGACTCATTTTGGTTTTATCCACAGCCTCTCATTCATCACCAAAATGATCACCTCTCGAATCCTTTCCTTTCCTAGTACTGCTGCTTATGTAGCAAGAGACTTTTGTGCAGAAATGTTCATTTTCTTATTTTTTAAGTTTTTTTATATTTTCTTTAATAAATTTTTAAAAATAATCGCCTCTCAAATTCATTTTCATATCTTTCTGTTATCACATTTTCGTTTATGTGCAATATAAATTGCTGCCCATAAGCATAAGAAAAAGAAATGACTAGCCACTCTACTAACTTGCGAGCTCTTCCAATTTGCCTTTTAAGTGTAATTCATGTCTTAGTCATATTTAATCTCTTTGATTTGAAAAAAAATGTTTAATTTCAGTAGAACTTGTTTAGTTAATCATATCAAAATTTTTTATTTAAAAAAATGTTTATATTAAAAAATAAAATGTGAAGATTGAAAATATTAGATTAAAAAATATTTTAATATATATAAATATTTAAATCGAATTTGCTGGGACTTCTGATTTAATTGGAAAAATTGTCGGCTAATTTTGGTTTTGCCCAAAATGCCAATCCATTGGATTGCT
This sequence comes from Omphalea diandra, assembly GCA_949677035.1. NCBI lineage: Eukaryota > Viridiplantae > Streptophyta > Magnoliopsida > Malpighiales > Euphorbiaceae > Omphalea > Omphalea diandra. The sequence goes on along the minus strand of CATIWR010325542.1, from coordinate 13,487 downwards.
GAAAACATGGCCAATCTGAACATACACTAGGCCTATCAAGTTTCTAAGTTTTGTCTGCGCCCAACCAATTGGGCAAATGATTGTTATTTCTTAAAAGAGAGGGGCTATTCGACAAATATAAAAAGTCATCCACCAGAAACATAAATAAGGTAGCCCCTCGCTTGATTTGAAGCTGATTCATCATTCGCAGAAAAGTTGGCATTAAAAACTTGATAAATTGAAAGATCTCCCGGAAATGGATCTCAACCAGGTGAGTCGACTCAACTCGGCCGATCAATTCATATATATATCTTCAATCTCCATTTGCTACGTCATTTATTTATGTTGTTTGATTTAGGGTTTGTTTGACATCATCTTATTATGCTCATATCACGATGTATACTGGTCGATTTTTTTGAGTATAGCTTTTACCTTGTTTGGCTCGCGGGAAGATCCATTAAAATTTTAAGAAGGAAAGGTTGAAACCTTTATAGTTACGGGGATTATACGGGTGTTCTATGAGTATTGGGTAGTGTTAGTTTATAAATTTTTAGAATTTGCTGTTTGAAAGGTTGAACAAAATGAGATCCACTGGTTAAAAATCTAAATGGTTTTGTTGTTGTGGTTATTAATTGTGATCAATTATAGACCGATTACTTAAGATATCGAAATTTTAAGATTTCTCTTCGCATACGTTATGTAATAGTAAGGAAACACAGCCATGAATATCCCAATGCAATGGACTATAAAGCTTCTTCAGGCATTTTTTCCAGGATAGGAATTTGTTCATGTAAAACACTGATCAGGGTCTATTTTATGTTATTATGCTTATGAAATGATGTATTTAATAATTTTGACAGCCTCCTGGGGAGAATTATGCCAATCCTAGGGCATGCTTCTTTCATGTTCTTTTTAAGGTATGCCGCATTCCCTGTTGTCTTTATAAGTTTATCTTTATACGTTATTCATTATTGGGTTTCTTGTTTTGGCAGGCTGGGGCTTTGGCATTTTACATTCTTTCTGCCCTGTTTATTGATAATTTTGTCATAATTTTTGTGGTGACCGTTTTTCTTTCTGCTCTTGACTTTTGGGTTGTCAAGAATGTGAGTGGTCGTATTTTAGTTGGTCTTAGGTGGTGGAATGAAATTAATGATCTGGGTGAGAGCGTGTGGAAATTTGAATCACTTGACCAAGAGGTTAGTATGGGTTTACAGTTTACATTTTCCCTCCCTTTATGAAAACACAGACCAATTCTGAATCTTCCCCTATACATTTAGGATCATTGCTCTTGGACTCATATTACTTAAATCTCACATATATCTATTTATATTTTCCTATTAGTCATTGGCCAGGCTGAACAAGAAAGATTCATGGTTATTTTGGTGGACTCTTTACCTAACGGTAAGCAAGTGGAATTTAGTTATAGCATTTTACTGACATGATCATGTCCTAAGAATATGGTGCTTTTTAGTATGCGGGTGTGGAATATTTTTGTGGAATTGAAGAAATCTAAGGGTACACTGTTGAAAATTAAGCAAATTTTTGTATAAGATCTCAGTAGTCAGTTCTGCCTGATTGCAGTTTGGTTATACTGTACTCCTTAGCATATGGAATTTAGGTAAATAATCTTTTATTTTCTGATAGTTTCCTTTCTTGACGTTGTTTTCCATTGACTTCATAGGCTGTTGCATGGGTTGTTCTTGGAATTTTCTCCATAATAAGGTTCCAAGCTGATTATTGCCTCATTATTGGAGTTTGCTTGACTCTCAGCATTGCAAACATCATTGGTTTCACTAAATGCCGCAAAGGTGAGAAAGGAAGTTTGTTTGGTTTCTCATATAGTATTATTTACTCAAATATGGTCTTTACCATTGCGCTTCATTATTTTCATGGAAGATATATTTCTTTGATAGTGGTAGTGGATCATAGGACAGTGAGATAATGTTAGAATCAAATGATTCAGCCACAGCCGTGAAAAGATGATGTTAGGCAATGAGAAAGGAGATAGTGGTTTCACTTAACAGTGGATGTGAATTTGAATTGATTGGATGAATTATGATATGTGCTATTGCCTTTTAATTGCAATTGAGTTATATAAGCTGAACCACTAATTAAGCGGTCAATAACACCATGTGCCACTGGAGCTTCCACATTCCATTCTCTCATTGACCAATTAACTTGTCCTTGTAAGGATTATGTTAATAGTTCCTCCAATAGCTTTATCTATTCTAGTCAATTTTATGATTCTCTGTGCTTTGTAAATGATTGAGGACCTCATGCGTGACAATTTAAATATTCAAGAGTAGCTTCTCCAGTACCTGATATAGGTCCGATTTTCTTCTCTGAATCTGTTTTATTTTTTTTCTTGTATTGATTAAATTTGGTTGTCTTTTCGAAGTAGTTTGACTGGACAGTTAATCATTGGGGTAAAACTTGTTTGAGAGGGTATTAAACTATTAGGAAATGCAACAATGGACTTCAAATGGGTCTTTGTCATATCGTTCCATGCTTGTGCTAGTAGTAATATGCAAATAAATTGTCATTGCTGCCAAGCGAGCCCAAGGTATTTTGTGTACATTCCACTGTTTACCTGATAATGATGACTGCCTATGTCAAGATGGTCTACTTAAAGCAATTTATTTTAACCCCTAATAGTAACGATTTTAAAACTACTTGATTTTCCATGTAGATGCCAAGAAACAGATTCAGCAGTTTGCATCTCAGACTATTGCATCTCGAGTCTCGTCTACTATTCAGTCAGCATTCAGTGTTGTGTGAGTTGATAAGGGAAGATGAGTATACGATGGAAGATGTGCAGTTGTATAAGAGACATTGAGAAACGGTGGCAGCACTGTACAAATTTTTGTTCATTAAATTGTTGTATGATGCGTGATAGATGTTTTTGTATGTTCTTGTAAGACTTTCGGGGCATCAAATTGCTTGTGTTAACCATTCATGTGAAAAATAGCAGAGGGAGTAATTTTTCATTTTTCATTATGAGATGCTTCTTCAGCATTACTCTCTCTCTCTCTCTCACTCTCCCTGTATTTCTTATATGCTTATGTAGAAGAAGTGAACATGTTTAAGCCTTGACATTTAATTCTAACCTGACAGCCATTGCTTAGCAAGAAGCTTTATCCCAAGAACTGAACATGACTTGAAACACTTAAAAGCTTGTTTTCGTTGGGATGGTATATTGGTCGTTTGTTAAGATTTGGTATTTGGTTATTTTCTCTCGACAATTTTAAAAGCCCACCTCCTCTATATCAGTTTGATACATTATTATTATTTTTAGGTGCTAATCTCAAGAATCAAATTAAAAGAATTATATAAAGAACATTTTTTTTTTTAACTTTTTGAACTAACATTAGATATTAATGCTCATCATCTTGTTGAAAGTTGAATAGAAGGTCTTTAGAGCCTTCATGAGACTGAGTTAATGGAGGTTAAATGATAAAATAGAAATGAATGTAAATTTTTACATTCTTTGACCTCGTAATCTCATTTTCTTTAACCTTAATTTGGAGGGTAGAGAATGAACTGAAAGAGTTAAAAATAAAATATTTTATAAGATAAATATAATCTCGAAATGTTTTAATAATTACTAAGTACTATGTGTAATATTTTGTATTTTGGATATAATTATCAATTTAATATTTTTTTAATTAACTTTCCTCTCACTTTTTAAAACTCTCAAACAAGGTAAGAGTAATTAATATTTTATTTCATTCTATTATTTCATCCTTATTAACATTCTTTCTGACACCTCTAAAACTTTCATACAATGCCTTAAAAATGAGTGGTATTCAATAATATTTTTTAAAAATTTTTTAACAATCAAGATGTATTCAATAAAAATTTTTAAATACTTTAAAAGTATATAAAAATGAGGGATATTCAATAAAAAATTTTAAAAGGCTTTGAAAAAGTTTATAAAAATGAAAGTATAATTAATTACAACTTTTATAAACTTTATAAAAGTTAACGGACTTTTAAAAAGTCATTAACTTTTAAAAATGATAGACTTTTATAGATTGTGAACGATTTTTAGTATAAAATATCTAAAAAATTCTTTTTTCACATTCTCTCAAGGTTTTTCAAGACCTTTGTAGACTTTAAAAATAAAATCTTTGAAAATCATTCATAAATTCTGAAAAAATCATTAAAATTCTACAAACTCTATAAAATTCATTCACTTAAAAAGTCTATAAAAATATTAATTGAATATACACTCTTTATAGTAACATGTTCGTGGCAGATGGTATTAGCAAATATAGAGCAGCATGAACATGAGATATTATTATTATTATTATTACTCATGATCCAATTGTGTATCGGTCACTTTCTTTCGATTGAATTTGGTTTTGAGTAAAATTGAATAATTAAATGTTAAAGTTATAAAAACTAAATTGAATTGAAATTTTTTATGAACTTGAATTGAAATTAATTATCTCTAATTGATTTAGTTCAGTTTTAAACTAAATTTTGTTAAAAAAATTTTAAGTTTTTTTATGTAAATTATATTATTTTGATTATTTATATAAATGAAACTTATTATTATTATATATAAGTGTGCATGTATACATATATAAAGTATATTTAATTCATTTTTAAGTAAAAAATTAAATTTATATAATTTATTTGATTTTTCTATAAAAAATTTAATTTAATTAATTTATTCAATTTGGTTCAATTTAAAAAAAAAAATAAAACTAAACCTAATCGAATTAAATAAAATTTTTTTGAAAAAATTTGAACCAAATTGCATAAAATCAACCAATTCGATTTGATTTCTTAATTCAAACTGAATAATAGATAGCCTCACTTGTGAACCACCAACTTATGTGAATGCTTATAATAAAATATTTTAATAAATTTAATAACTATTTTTATCAAATAATGAGTATATTAATTGAATTATTAAAATTAATATGTAATAACAATAATAATTTATTATTATTTTATAAGATATTATTATTTTTATCAAAATTATTTTAAATAAATAAAATAAAAAAATAAAAAATAATAATTAGATTAAGACAATAAATTTCAAAACAGTATAATTTTTATTAAACAATAAAAAATCGTACTTTTATATTTTATTGGCCTTTTTTTTTAATCTTTGATTCTTTAAATTTTTCTTTTTTATGTGTAAATTAAATATTTATTATCATCGACATTAAAAAATTTCTTATGTTGTTAAAGTTCTTAAATTATTTTTTTGTAATAATTTTCCTATGTTGTTAAACTTTTTTGATTGTTTTGTGAAAAACTTTATATATTATTAAATTTTTGTATTTCTTTTAGTTAATTGACAAACTAAATGCTTAATTATTATTGTCATATGGTAGAATGAAAACATATTATATTGTTATTTATCAAAAAGGTTGTGTTGCTAATATAATTGCTTGACAAATGACAAATACTAATCTAAAACTGATTTGCAATTGAAATTAATTTTATAGATATGATGACAAAGGCGTATGTTGGTTCTAGTGCACCAAGAAGAGGGAGGTTGAATTGGTAGTAGATTTGAAGTTTTGATTATGGGAATGCTCACAAAAAATGAAAGATTCGTGGAAGAATAGGAGAAAAATGAACACAAAAGTTTTATAGTGGTTCGGGTATTAACCAACCCTACATCCACTTCCCAATTCACTAATTGGGTGTTTCACTCAATCACTAGTGTTTTCTCAAGGCTCACACTTAGCTAAGTGTTTAGGCTCATGTCAAACCTTACAAATGTTTTCCCAAAACTTACACTCAACCTAGTGTTTAGGCTCACACCAAACCTTACAAGTGTTTTCCCAATGCTACTACACAAACCTATATAAGAGTTTTATAACTAGGTTAACTCTCAAATCTAAACAAGAGTTTTCTATTCAATGGCTCACTCTCAAACCCTACACAAAGTGTTTAAAACTCACACCAAACTATGTACAAAGAAATGGGAAATTAAAGTAGAGAATTATTTTTGCAAGAGTTTTGGCACTACCAATAGTTCTTCTCTTGCATTAACATCAGTTTGGTGGAGTATTTATAGCTCACATCCACTAAAGAGACGTTACTCTAAAACTATCCCTAAATCTCTAAGTTGTGTTAAGCAGATTTTACATTAAATGCTTGTCACCTAAAAGTTGTGATTGCTACTACCATTTTCGCGGTTGTGAATTTTCAATTTGCATTGAGGAGCCGAAAATTGCAACAATAACCCCGTCTTGTGTCTAACGGCTAGTCCACGTTCAGCTGTCCATTGGTTGTCTAAGAAAAGTAGCCATTAGCCTTTCTAACGAATCTTAAACTTTACGGTCGCTAGTTTGCTTTATCATGGGCACGATCGAGACCGCAAATTCCTCTATTTGGCGAGTAAACTTCAACTTCTTGAGTCGCGGTCCCGACCAAGCCTTTGTGCTTGCAATTTTTGATTTCCAATGGTTACCTTAGACACTTGGCGTGTTGTGGCTTTGGTTTCCTCCTTTGTCACTATGAAATTCACGATCACGAATTTGGACGCGATACCCACTGTGAATTCCTCTGTGACTCAAGCTCACTTCCTTTGGCTAAATCACAGCTGCGAATTCGCCCGTGAATTCCTTTGCCCCAGCTTCATCCATCCTTGTGACTGATTCACGATCGCGATTTAGAATATACACACCACGAATTTGGATGAACTTTACAAGGTTAGAGATTTTGAATTTCTATGAAGATAACTCTTATAAATTGTAAAAACAACACTTAAAATTGATATTAGAATTTCAATCTATATTGTCAAGATCAAAAGAGAGTCTTGACTTAGGTTTGAATAACCTAGTCTAGCAATCTCCCCCTTTTTGATTTTGCATGCTACTAAGAGAATGATTGTGAAGTGATTAAAATCGTTAGTATGAAATTATTTCCCCTCAATTCATACTCCCCCTTAGTTACAAATGTAATTCAACTTTATCTCTCTTTTTTTTTTTAATATGTTCCCTCTTTGTATATTCAGTTAATTATCTCTCCCTCTTTGTCAAGATCAAAAAGACAGGAATAGGAGGGAATAAGAGAGGGAATGTCCACACACTTGTCAATTGTACAAACTCAAATTTGAATAGCAAACATAAGTAATTTTACACAATTGATCACAATATAACACATAAGAAAATAAATGGATGAAACATAAATGTAAAATAATTCAAACATTTAAAAGATGTTTGAACACACAAACTAGGGCTAGAAATTTAAGAATTTTCATATGGCCCTAGTATAAAGTATATGATTTTGATTTGAACATTTCAAATATAGAAAACCCCAAATGCAAAATGAATTGATTCAACTCATTATACAATCAATCAAATCAAATCAGATCAAACATGTCAACACATAGATATATCAAGTAATTAAACTCCCCCTAAATGTATGCATAAATATATTAATTTGAAAACATAAGGGATAAGGAATATAGTACAAGTTTAGTATCCATGGCTTGATACCAAATAAACTTTTAAAACGTTATCCTTTCTTCATTAGCAATCTCCATTCACCTTTAGATTTTCCATGATGAGAATTTTGTGAAGGAGTCTTCATCCTGCAATATTAAACACTTTGCTTTGGTACTCAAACATATTTGGGTCCTTGGGGCTTTGTCTTGGAAAGGTCCTCCAATTTGAGGTGTGCCTTTCTAATATGGCAAAATACATTGATATGCTCATATCTCATGCAATAATGACATTAGAGTTTAGACTTGTGAGTCTTTCTCCTATGCACAACTATAGTATGAGTAGGGGGTCTTCTTATACTTAGGTGATGAGAATGTATGCAAATGCATGAGTGATTAGGAGTAAAAGAAATTTTTTTGTGTTTATGTGGTTGAGCATGCTTCTTATTATAAATGTAAGCATAATTTGCTCTTTGAGCCTTGGCTCTTAAGCCTTGGGAGACCTTTACTATGCCCTTAGGCATAGGTGGCTTAGTGCTAGGACCACCTTTCTTCCCCATGACCTAAATACTTGAAGTTTGAGGTGTTGTTGCTCTAACAAATGTAATGAGTGAAGATGTAGATGAAAAGGCTTCATTGAAGCCTAAACCATGCCTAAATAAAGGAGGTCTTTGTGATACAATAAGTGTATCCAAAGGTTCCTTTTCTTTATGAAACTTAGAAATAGAATTTCTAAGTTCAATAACTTCTCCCTTTAAGGAGTCATTTTCCTTTCTCAAGGAGGTTATAGATGAAGATGACTTAGATAAACTCTCTAAGGACTTTTTGAGTTCTTCATTAGAAGTCCTCAATCCACTTACAAGATTGTTCAAGGATTTAAATTTATCCTCTAACTTGGAACATTTTTTCTTGTAAGTTTTTATTTGTGACTTATATTTGTCACATTTCAAAGTGAGAGCTTCTAAAAGCTCATCATCTATATCATCAAATGCATCATAATCATCATAAAAGTGTCGAGAAGTACTTACCTCTTTGGAGGAGTCCTCTTGAGCTATGAAGTAAAAGTTTGCTGCTTCATCTTCTTTTTCATCTTCATTTTTATCTTCATCATTTGAATCATCATCCAAAGTAAACTTAAAGGTCTTCTTCTTTTCCTTGTGATGGTAGGAAGATGACCTTCTTTGGATTGTTCCTTCTCTTCTCTTTTTCATAAACTCTTTGGTCCTTCTTGATATTTTGGCAAGCTCTTTTTCTTTTTTACCATTTTCATTTGAGTCACTTGAGCTTGAATAATCTTCTTGAGCTTTGAAGGCCAGAGCTTTCTTCTCTTCTTTGTGTCTTTGTCCTCTTAACTTCTTCATCTTTTCATCTTTCTTGAGAGACATCTCATGAGTGAGAAGCTTACCAATGAAGGCATCGGTTAGTACTTTTCCAATCTATTGATTGGACTCTTAAATGTTGCATACTCTTGCACTAAATGTATTTGATGAAAGAGATTTAAGGATTTTAGTATTTATCTCATAGTTAGTAAGAATCCTTCCAAACTTTTTCATGTTTGTGATAATAAAGAGAAGTTTATTTGTCATTTTGGTGATGCTCTCATGGTCTTTCATCATAAAGAACTCTCACTCTGTCACATACATCTCCAATCTACTTAATTTCACAAGAGTTGTACCTTCATGATAGATTTATAGTGATTTCCATATGACATGTACAGTTTGGCAATGTTGGACTCTTTCATTTTTTTCTCTTGACATGAAGCTTAGGATAATAGTCATTGCCCTCTTATTCTTCTCATTTCCCTTCCTTTGTGTATCACTCCATTCTTCTCTTGCAATTCCCACCTTTACTCCTTCAACCATCTTTGTTGGAGACTTTCACTCTTCAAATATATAATCCCATAAGTTGATGAGATCCTTATCAAGATAGATCTCCATTTTATGCTTCAAATAGCATAATCATTGACATCAAAGTGAGGATTAAGGTGAAAGTGGACTCTTTCTTGTGTCATTGATCTTTCTTCACACAATTAAGGCTTGAATTGAGACTTACCTTTGATACCAATTATTGGCTCTAGTGCACCAAAAAGGAGAGGAGAGTTGAATTAGTGGTAGATTTGAACTTTTGATTATGGGGGATACTCATAAAAAAATGAAAGATTTGAGGAAGAATAAGAGAAGAATGAACACAAGAGTTTTACAGTGGTTTGGGTATTAACCAACCCTACATCCACTCCTCAATTCACCAATTGGGTGTTTCACTCAATCACTAGTGTTTTACAAGCTCACCCTCAACTTAGTGTTTAGGCTCACACCAAACCTTACAAGTGTTTTTCCAAGGGCTCACACTCAACCTAGTGTTTAGGCTCACACCAAACCTTATAAGTGTTTTCCCAAGGCTCACACTCAACCTAGTGTTTAGGCTCATACCAAATCCTATAAGTGTTTTCCCAAGGCTAATACTCAAACTTATACAAGAGTTTTACAATTAGGTTAACTCTCAAACCTAAACAAAAGTTTTCTATTCAAGCGCTCATTCTCAAATCGTACACAAGGTGTTTAAAACTCACACAAAACTATGTATAAAGAAATAAGAAATTAAAGTAGAGAATTAACTTTGCAAAAGTTTTGACACTACCAATAGTTCCTCTCTTGCACTAAAATCAATTTGGTGGAGTATTTATAGCTCACATTCACCAAAGAGACGTTACTCTAAAACTATCCCTAAATCTCTAAGTTGTACTAGGCAAATTTTACATTAAATGTTTGTCAGACGAAAGTTGTGGTCGCTGCTACCATTTCGTAATTGCAAATTTTCAATTTGCACTGAGGAGCCAAAAATTGAGACAAGAACCATGTCTTATGTCTAATGGCTAGTCCACGTGTCAGCTGTCCATTGGTTGTCCAAGAAAAGTAGTTGTTGGTCTTAAACTTTTCGGTCGCAAGTTTGCTTTGTCATGGGTGTGACTGAGACTACGAATTTCTCTATTTGGTGAGTAAACTTCAACTTCTTGAGTCTCGATCGCAATTTTTGATTTCCAATACCCACCGCGAATTCCTCTGTGACTCAAGCTCACTTCCTTTGGCTAAGTCGTGATTGCGAATTCACCCATGAATTCCTCTGCCCTAGCTTCATCCATTCTTGTGACTGATTCACGATCATGATTTAAAATATCCATACCACGAATTTGGATGAACTTTACAAGGTTGGAGATTTTGAATTTCAATGAAAATAACTCTTATAAATTCTAAAAACAACACTTAAAATTGACATTAGAACTTTTCATTCTATATTGCCAAGATCAAAAAAGAGTTTTGACTTAGGTTTGAATAACTTAGTCTAACAATGCAATTTTTTATGGGGAAATGTATATCAGTACAATCCAAAGAAAACCAGAGTACAATCACAAAAGTATGAATCATTGCCAACAGAATCCAACAAATCGAAATAAAAGATGGGCAACACACTACTAGTGGAATAACATCATTACTAAGCTAGAAGAAACATCGGTTGTTAGCAGCGTCCTTAGCGAAGTGATTTGTTATTCTATTCCTTTTTCTTGACGTGTGAGTGATGAAGATATTATTTTTGAAGTTGATGGACTCATGTGTGGTAACATAAGTGCACACATAAGTTATAATATAGATAATGATTGTCGAATCTATAAGGACTAGGTTATCAAGTACTATTGATCTAACTACTGTGATTATCTATAGTTCGCTATATAGTTGGGGGAAGCTAATCTAAAAGGCAAATAACTGAAGATGGTAAATATATTGTTATGACAATGACAATGAAGCCTTAGGACTGAGTTTTCCCTTACAAAGAATGTAAATCAATCAGTGGACTTTATTTTTATTTTATGAGGGAGGCTATTCTAAAGATTTCTAAACTTTTCTCAAAGTGTTTAGGATTATGCTAACATGAAACAAAACCTATTATCATGTTAAGTTACACATTAACATATCAAGTTTTGTGATAAATCTTGAATCCTCTTAGTCATGCATCTACGTTTAGACTATAATAAGCTAAGTTCAATAATTAATGGTCCAATGTTAAACTTCAACTCTCATTACTTTGTTTAAAATCTAAAATCATATAAATAGTAGTCAAGTATTCATAAGCATTAAACACATAATAATTGAAAATCAAATCAAATTTTATTCATTCACAAAAATAGAGTAAAATCATAATTTACACCATTGTAAATTTCAACTAAATCCTAAGAAACAAGTTTAGCATATTATCATATTAGAAATCAACAATACATAAAAAATATGAGGAAAAAAAGATTTGTGTCACTCATTTCTTCAATTTTTTGCACTTAAAATCTGAATTCTTGTGTCCTTTTCTTCAGGAGATTATTAGATGTTGTTTTTCCTTGCTTTCTTGTTCAAAAGTCAACAAAAAATCTCCCTAGATATTTTCTCCTTGAAAGTCCTAAGTTTCTTGTATATATGTTCTTCAAAACGGCTCGAACACAAGCTAGAAAATCCATTTTAGCAAAACCAACATCATGCGCGACAATCATCATATGAGGGACAAAGGCCAAAGTGTCACCCGCGAGTGACACTCCTTGTGCAAATGATGTTACTCTGCTTCAATTTGTCATTGATCAAAATTCAGTTTGGTTGTATATAGGAAACTTAGGACTTTTAATGAGGAATGATCTAGGGGGACTTTTAGCTAACTTTTGAATAAGAAAACAAGGAAAAAAAACATCATCTAATCATCTTTTAAAAAAAGGGACAAGAATTCAGATTGCAAGCACAGAGAATTGAAGATACGAATAACACAAATCTTTTTTTTTATCTTCTTTATTTTTAATATGAGTTTTACGGATTTTTTTTCATATTTTTATGTATTGTTGATTTCTAATATAATGATAGGCTAAACTTCTTTCTTATGATTGAGTTGAAATTTACAATAGTGTAAATTATAATTTGACTTTTATTTTTATGAATGAATAAAATTTGATTTAATTCAATTGTTATATGCATAATCCTTATGAATATCTAACTACTATTTATATGATTTTAGATGTTAAACAGAGTAATGAGAATTGAAGTTTAATATTGGACTATCAATCATTGAATTTAGTTTATTGTAGGTAGACGTAGATGTATAACTAAGGAGATTCACAAAGTTTTATCGCAGAACTTGATATGTAAAGAAAAAATTTATTTAATTGGTCCAAAAATGTAAAGAAAAAACAATAATCTTTGTTTCTTTGCTTCATAATTTTATTTTTCAGACTGTCTGTTTAAAAATGTAACCAAGTGAACATTCAATGTGCTTGTTCTTCTTTATAAAACTCCAAGAAATTCTAATTTCTTAGCTTTCTTTCTCATCCTATGCATGCATTCCCTCTTCTTTCTCTCAATACGTGGTCGTTTTATGCTATTCTGTTTCTGTCAGCGGATTTCTTCTTTCTCTCTCAATCGAACGGAAAAAAAAAACTCTCCTCTTCTTCGAGTCGATTCCCCCCCACCCCAACACACACAGAGATGCTGCAGTGTATATTTCTCCTCTCCGATTCCGGGTAAGCTTAAAATAGAAAAGAAGAAAAAGATTATTAAAAGACTGAAAAAACTGCGTAGACCACAAATGAATGCGATTTGACGTGCTTGAATTGCAGTAATTCAATTAGTCATGACATTTTAATAAAAAATTGGTGGACAGGGAGGTAATGCTAGAGAAGCAGCTAAGTGGGCACCGCGTTGACAGATCCATTTGTGATTGGTTTTGGAATCAATCCATTTCTCAAGGTCTTTCTTTTAAGGTAACCCCTATACATTTATTTTTCTTTTTTATGTTATGTTTTTCAGCTTGAAGTTCGCATTGTAACTTATGAATCTTGCTCTATCCAATTTCATTTCCATCTTTTGCTTTTTAACTTGATTTTGTTGCTTATATCTGCAATTCAAGTTGTTATAATAATGGTGATTGTGTATTCTTGTTGTCTCTTGTATTTTACATTATGTTTGTTTGGTGTTTCTTTTGATAGCAACAACCAGTCATTGCTTCACCAACTCATTACCTGTTCCAAATTGTTCGCGAGGGGATTACCTTTTTAGCTTGTACCCAAGTTGAA
>CATIWR010325534.1:0-10685 GCA_949677035.1 Omphalea diandra | reverse complement strand
AAAAACACTTTGATTCACAACAATGAAACACAAAGGACATCCTTTATGGCACAAATGCCCAACTCGATAGTGTTGTTAAAATTTTGATTACATATTAAGAAAAGCAAAAAAAGTAAAATGTTTTTAAATAAAATAGGTTTTTATAAAATATATTTATATATATATATATATATATATATATATATATATATATATATATATATTGGATAATACAGGTTTTAAAGAAAGAAATTTAAAAAACATATTAATCATTATAGTGAGCTTATTATTAATAAAAAAAAAAAAGAAGCTATTTTGTAACTCTAACATCTACATCTCTTGTTTCATAAATTAAAAACATTGTGATTCTCATCAATGAAACTCAAAGGTCATCCTTTATGGCACAAATGGCCATCTCGATAGTGTTGTTTCTATTTTGATGACCTATGAAGAAAAGCCTAAAAAGTTCAATGGTTTGAACTTCAAGAGGTTCTGATAAAAGATGCTCCTAGTCCAAAAAATGATTAGTAAGATGTCCGAATTTGAATTTCTTATGATACATGACATTATTCTAAGTTTTCATGTAGCAATTGTGGTAAATTGGTTGCATGACTCACTGATGTGTACAGTTATGTGAAGACTACTAAATAGTTATGGTAATCTCTAAACCACAAATATAAAATTGAGAATACTAATGCGAAAAAGTTTTTTAGTGGGACATTTTCTTGATTATAAAATGGTAGATTTCAAAATTATGTTGAGTCAAATGCAAGAGCCTTAAGTGATTCTCCATGAAATTCATGTTAAAGGCATGGCCTTAAGTGAAACCATTCAACTATATACTATTATTGATAAGCCACTACCTGCATGGAAGGATTTCAAGAACTACGTTAAGCATAAGTGAAACGAGATGAACATTGAAGAGTTGGTTGTTAGATTTCATATAGAAAAGACAACAAGAGCTTATAAGGCAAATGTTGTCAAGCATGGACAAAGTTCAAAGAAGAAGAAAACCAAAATTAATAAAGTGCAAAGTAGGATTAAAAGGTAAAATTTTCAAGAAGAAATTTCAAGGCAAGTGCTACAACTATGACAAGATGGATCATAAATCTACAACTGTAGGTTGCTTGAAAAGAAGAAAAACAATAAAATCTTATGGATAACATTACACCTGGTGTTTTTGAACTTTGTGCTATGATGTCTGAGCTGAACTTGGTTGTGTCCAACCCAATGAAATGATGGATGGTACTGGTGCTACTAGGCATATGTGCTTAGACTAATGAATTTTCTCCACCTTTACTCTTAGGAATAGAAAATCAATTTATAGGCAATTCTGCCATTTTTGATTGGTGAAAGCAGTGATGCTAAAGATGACTCCTAGCAAAAAGTTGACTCTAAATAATTTTTTGTATATGCCAAAATTCATAAGAACTTAGTGTCTGATTCACTGCTCAATAAGTATAGATTTTGTATAATGACTGAGTTAAACAAAGCTATTTTTATCTAGGCATGGAATGTATATGGAAAAGGATTATGTGTTGGATGGATTCTTCAAGCTTAGTGTTTTTGTAATCAAAAGAATAAATGGAAGTGTTTTTTCTTACTTACTTGAGTCTTCTAATATATGGTATGGTCAACTAAGTCATATTAATTATGATACCTTGAAAAGGTTAATTAACTTAGATCACATATCTAATTTTCACATTAGTTACAAACATAAATGTGAGATTTGTGTTAAGTCAATAAGGCCATCTTATCAAATAGTTGAAATAAATATTAATTCTCTTACTTTAATGTATAGTGATCTGTGTGATTTAAAGTTCATACAAACAAGAAGTGAACGTAAATATTTTATCACTTCATTTACTTAAAAGCAAGGATGAAGTTATAGAGAAATTTGAACTCTATAAGAAAGAAGTTGAAAATCAACATAAGGCATTGAGAAGTGATTATGGTAGTGAATATTAAAAAACCATTTAGAGAATTTTGTGCACATATGGAATCATACACGAAGTCACTGTACCTTATTCACCTCAATCAAATGGTGTTGTTGAGAGAAAAAGTACTTGAAAGAAATAATGAATGCAATGTTGATAAGTTTTGCATTACCTCAAAACATGTCGAGGTAGCTATTTTGTCAGCAAGTTATCTTTTGAATAAGATGCACCAAAACAAAATAGATAATACCTTATATGAGTTACGAAAAGAAAGAAAACCTTTTTATAAATATTTACAATAGCTAAAGTGGTTGTTCTAACATCAAAGAAAGTAAGAATAAGCCTAAAATTAGTTGATTGCATTTTCATTGCCTATGAATATAATAGTAGTGCTTTAGTGATTTCTTGTGTATGAGTTTAAAATCCTAGACATATATAAGAACATGATAATAGAATTAAGAAATGCATCATTCTTTAAATATGTATTTCTATAGAGACTTATAGAGGGGGAAAATTCATGCAAATGAACATATGAGACTATGAATAAAGATAATCAGGACCAGAAACAAACCTAAGATTAAACTCATGAAAAAGAACTTAAAGTTTAGGTTGAATCTATTAAGGTCAAGCTGAAGCGTAGTAAGAGATCTAGGATAGAAAAATCTTTTAGCTTGGATTTTTTGACTTATATGCTAGAAACTGAACCTTAAATTATAAAGAAACTATAAACTCTTCGAAAAGTTTTTTGTGAAAAGAGGCCACTAAGAGTAAAGTTGATTCCATCATGCAAGATCACATTTGAAAACTAGTGGATCTTCCTCTAGGATTTAAGCTATTAGGATTCAAGTAATTTTTAAAATGACAATGAAACCTAATGTTTTAGTTGATAAGTATAATGCCATACTTGTAATTTTAAGATTACAGGCAAAATGAAGGTTTAAATTACTTTAATATATATTCTTTGGTATAAGGATAACATCATTAGGATGATATTGAGAAAACTACAAACCGTCTCAAAGATCACTTCAAGATAGTGATACCTTTTAATGATGAACAATCAAGTGACAACTGAAAATAGTATAAGCTTAGTAAAAAAAAAAAAAAAAAGAAAGGGGATGGCTAAAGCACAAGGGGAGAACATACCTAGGGAAAAGCATAAAGCACAAAGAGGGGAGTTTATTGCTAAGAGCAAGGAAATGAGAGTTTTGGAGTTCATATACCTTCTACCTACTTAGACCTTACAAATCTTTTCCTCATTCCTCAATCTAAACCATAAGACATACTCTTCTCTTATAAACTTCAATGAACTTTTTCATTTCTTTTAATTGCATTTAAATATATTTAGTACTTAGATAACATATGACTATTTAATATACTTTCTCATGTACTTTCTTTATAAATTAAATACAATGTTACTTTGTTTAATGATTATTGATATACTTTACTCTTTATGCTTTATTTATTATGTTTTTATTAATGTCAAAAGGGTGAAGAGTTAAACCCTTAGCAAAATAGTTAATTGATGAATATGTATAGGTTAAGGAGGAGTACCTTGTAATTATATCTTCATAAACCTTTTGTTTACTATCATCAAAAGGGAGGAGAATGTTGAACCTTTTGTTCCTGATTCTTTTTTTGATGATTATAGATATAAGTTATGTACTAATCTTAATTGCAAGTGTTTGTACATGTCTCTAGGCCCCTTAATTGCAAAACCAATAAAGGAAAGCATAAGGATAAAAGCAACAAAGGCAAGCAAAGTCACAAGTCTTATTACGTGCCTTATTTGAGATGAATGATCCTGTACATATTGAAACAATCCCATTCACCATAAAGAAAAATGATAGATTTTAGATAAAAAGCTTTAATGGTTTATGTTGCTCTTGCACAACTTTATTGAACTGTCTATGCAGCCTAATGAAGTCACATCATGCCCATTTTCCATGAAAAACAAGAAATGATAATGATTTAAGTTGCCCTTGTGTAACCTTATTAAACTATTTGTTCAGTCTAGTAAAGTCATATCAAGGATATGAAATGACCCTAAGCATATTGGAATAGGTTTGTTGACCATGAATAAATTTCAAAATTTTCATATAGAATATTAGAACAAATTTCACTGCCTTATTGAACTGCTTGTACATTTGATTTATAATTTGATCTTATATTGAGTGGCTTGAAAGTAATTTATTGAATGATTCTCTTTTAAGCAATATTTGTATTCTTATATATGAGGACCATCTCTAAGTTGGGTAACAAAACCTTATAAGAGAATTTATGGAAGGTTTAAGATAATGTCTGTAAATCTCTCTTAGAAAAGGTTTTAAGATAACGTTTTCATAAACTATCTTATATAAGCCTTGAGTAAGACCTAATAAGTCACTTAAGATACTGAACTCCCTAGAAGTTACTAAAAGAGAGGATGCAGACTAAGGTTGTGTCGAACATTTATAAATTTGTGTCTTCTTTGTGTGTGATTGTTTTGATTTATTTATTCATCCCTTTTAAAGCTTTTTGGAACAACATTTGATTCTTTTTTTTTTTTTGTTCAAAATTCAACAATTCCTAAATAAATCAATCTCCTAAATTGACATGAAAAATTATCAGGAAATAATAGAAAGGGTTTGTTTCCTATCTCAAAAATACAATAATCAAGAAATATTTCTCATCTAAAATTCCATTGTTGAAACTAATCATAAATAAATTTGCTAATTACAAACAAAATTTTGTGGCAATTCATGGCTATTCAACCAATTGTATACCATTCCAAAGCAATTTTAGTCCAAAACAAGAAAAAAATTTTGATTTTTTCACCTACACTACTCTCTCTTTGAATCCGTTCTTTTCTCCTTCTTGACTATCGATCAAACTTTTTCTTTTCATCACAGAGTCTATTCATAAAGCTCCTTATAAGCGGCAAAAATTTCATTCTCAATCTCCATTAATTTGTCGTCAAAGAAGGTGAAGAGAAGAAGTTTTTTAGTGGGATTGGTGGTTCAAACACAACATCGTCTTTGAGGTTAAAGTTTAAAAGTGAATTTAGATTTGGCAACTATGATTTTAGAAAGAGGCAAAGCCTGAAGTAGAGTGGAAGGGAGAGATTTGATGATTCTGTCATTATTGTAGAAAAGTAAAATTAAAATTTTTAATAAATTTCCTCAATCAAAAAATTTTCTTAACAAATTTTTTTTTTTACTATACTACACTCTACGGGATTTTGAATGCCAAGAAGCAATCAATTTTCCCATGCTTGATTTTGAAGATCAATCTTAGAAAATTTTCGATTCTTTCTTCTTAACTTGTATTTCATACTTGCCACAATTACTTGATTACAATTGTTAGATTCTAGCCATTGTTTTAAACTTAAATTTCTTCCAAAAAATGTTGTATCAAGATTGTTGGTAAGGGTTTGCCTTTCAAGACAGCACTTGTGGTTGGTGGTGATGCTATGGCTGGACAACTCTATCGTATTCAGCAAGGAATAGAACAGATTGTAGGGACTCCAGGCCGGCTCATTGCATGATATTGAACTGGATGATGTAACTATGTTTGTTCTAGATGAGGTGGACTGCATGCTTGAGAGGGGATTTCGAGATCAGATTATGCAGATTTTTAGCGCTCTCTCTCAACCCCAAATCTTGATGTATTCTGCAACAATCACGCAAGAGGTGGAGAAGATGGCAAGCTCTATGGCAAAAGTTATGGTTATTGTCTCCATTGGCCAGCCCAGTAAGCCAAGCAAGGCTGTGAAACAGCTAGCCATCTGGGTTGAGTCGAAGCAAAAAAAAGCAAAAGCTTTTTGGCATTTTGATGAGCAAGCGCCATTTTTTGCCACCGGCGGTTGTGTATGTGGCTTCAAGACTAGGGGCAGATCTCTCTAATGCAATCATGGTTATGGCAGGTTTAAAGGCTCTTATCAATCCATGGGGAGAAGTCCATGAAGGAGAGAAGGGAGATCATGAGATCATTTTTGGTAGGGGAGGTTTAACTACCTAGAAATGGGTTTTTTTTTTTTTTGCAATTTCAATAATTTATATGGTATGCTTCTACATCATGCCCTTAAATTGAAAAGTTTGGAGACGTAATAGCACACAATTGAAGAACATAGGCTAAATAAACAAAATAAATTTTGAGGCCTAAAATATACATGAGCAACTGCACAAATTTTTTTTTCTTTTCAAAAAGAGGGGAATGAGGACGTCAAAAACAGCCAAAAGATTTGGGGGTTCAAACAGTCTCTTCTGTACATCATTTCGGTTATTTTCGCAGCCAAGCAATGAATCCACCAACGTTAAGAAAAGATGCACAAATCAGAACCCACAACTAATACCAACATTTTCCTCTCACATTCAGAAGTACACGTTCTTCGGTACAAGAATCACAAATAAGGACTTAATATCGTCTGTCCATATATGGCTCCCAAAAATTATAAGAAGAACTTACAAAAGAATACAATGAACAAATTACAATTTTATGACTTATGGCAATCACCTACTACAAGACTCAAAATCTTTTGCAAACTATTTACACCAAAGTGATAATTCAATTTGAAATAGAAAATTGTCGTTTGAAAATCTGTACTGGAACATATTTTCTCCCCAAAAGTTCAATGTGGCTGAAGCTTTGTTACTTAAGTAACAACTGTTACTTGTTAGACCACTGGAATTCTATTTCTAAATTCCTTGATGGTCCGCTTTTGCTTTCCGGTAACAGAGTATACTCCCCAGCAACTGCTCCTAGCATTACAACCCGATCAATCTGAATTGTTACTTTTCCAAAAGAACTCTGTTGTCAGATCAAGAGAGACAAGGTTAAGCAATAAGAAAATTCTAATGTATAATTTTGAAGAATATCTGTTATCATTCTTGCGATTTTCCATACCTTCCCCATTTTGCTCTTATTTTTGCATGATATATGAAGCTTCTGGCCCTTTGGAGGACTCTCAAAGGACCACGCAAAGCTCTCTTCCCATTCTGGATTAGGTCCAGTTGAAACAACCTGACCAGTGTAGTTCAATATTGAGAAGCTAAAATGGCAATATTAATATAAACGAAAAAGGCAATTTTGTTGTACATTAAGAACTTAGACATTTCTATTTTGAAAATAAATGCAAAAAGAAACTTGTGACTAGCTCTACAAAAAATAATTTTAAAGATAAATTCTCCAAGATGGCATCTGTAATCTAAAGACACTGAGAACATCAGACTGAAGTAGAAATTGAAAGATGTGAGATTATAGCTGTATGTGATGCTGGCTTTCAAATATGCACATGACACATTTTATCAGTTAAGCTTTTTTTTTTTTTTTTGGAGTTTGGCTCTAGATTCTCAACCAAAATAAAACAGCACAAAATAATTTACGCATTAAACAGCCCCCAGTTTATATTGCATTTTTTGTGTTTCTGGAAGCATTATTCTGAAAGTTTCCAAGTTTATGTATCTTACAGCCTGGTAAAAAGAAGCTACCATGAGCTCTAGTTCAAATGATTTGATAGATGTAAAATCTTGTGTACGTTCTGTTTAACTTTGAGAGAGGAATTTATTTAAAAAAAAAATTAGTAAGGAAGTTATATTTAACCATACTAAAAATAATGAAATCAAAACCCTTATTTCCAAAAACCAAGAAAAACTGAAGAGAAATATACGTAAGCTTCTTACCTTTGTTTGTTTCGGTGGAGTATTGCCTAGTGTAAGTTTGCAATATACACTTGGGTTCCCTACTGACTGCTTCATGTTGTTTCCATGCTTGATAATAACAACCAATGTCCCAGGCAAACATTGCAGCAGGAATTCGGCCTTTTCCTGAAATCGAGGTGGGCCAGACTGAATCAAGTACTGCAACAAGGGGATAGCATCTGCAGCAGCAATAGATTGAGCTCTAGAAACTTCAGCTGGACATGCTGACCAAGCTTGCCTGAGAAGAAAAAGTGCATCCAAGGCAGCTTCTTGGGTTGCTTCTGAGCCTGTCTTAAGGGAAGCAACCAAATGAGGTATACTGAGTGTTGCAGGCTCAGTTGCTCTCAGGCGTGGGAAGTTGCTGAAGAGAGCATTTAGAGCTTTTAGATACTCCTCATTCACAGTTCCAGTTGCCCATAATTCTTTTTCAATAGCAGCTGCAAGGCCAAAGCAGATAGTTGCCAGTCAATCGAGACAATGAGGCACTGAAAATTCATCTAAGCAATAACTGATGCTAACACATTACAGAACCAACACAAGTTCAAAATGAAAAAGGTAAAACTAAATTTAGCATAGCTGGGCTAGCTCGTGTGTTCAACTGCTCATTAGGTGTCAAGTATCTTCAAGACACTAGGCTACCTAAAATATTAATGCCTAGGCAAAGAATAATAACTCCATTCAGAAACAAAAGAACAAGACAGATTATGTTGCCTGCATATGGAATTATTTCTAGCTTCCATGCAAGTCTTTTGGTTCAAGTATTTGGTCCTATAATTATCGTTTTTACAAGTAAAATTGAACTTCAGGGAAGTTTATTTAGCCTGTAATATGAGATTGCAAGCAACTTAATAAAATAAAGACCCAACCAAATGTCTACAAGAAATTCTATGCTTGGTATCCATGAAAATACTACACTTCTTTTTAATATTTGGTTGGTCAATTAAAACCCTAATAATTATTTTATTTAAATAAATGAATCTCAGATTTTGACGTCAAAGAAATCATATAAGAGTTTGCTTATTAGGTACTACATAGCACAAGTTAAGAATTATAAGTCATAACATTTGAAACACAATCCATATTGCAGTTCAAAACAGGAAAGAGAAAACCTGCAATCCATATTAGGACACGTTCAAAACAAAAGCAAAAGATACATTTAGGCATGTTTATCATTCAATTAAAACCACCAGACAATAATTGATTGAACTAAATTAGTTTGTTTGGCATTATCAGGGGGAAGAAAAGTAAAAACCTGCAATCCATATTAGGACACATTCAGAACAAAAACGAAAGGGACATTTAGACATGTTTATCATTCAATTAAAACCACCAAACCATAATTGATTGACCTGAATTAGTTTATTTAGCTTTATTAGGGAAAAAAAGAGTAAAAGAAAACTAATTCAATTCTCATTTGGTTTATCCCATTTAAAATTTATTTACAATAAAACAAAAATAACTGAACATTTTGCGTCGACATTTCTTGCTTTATACAAGTGGAAATATATCAACTTGTAAATTAAGTTTATTGTAACTGAATTGTACAACTAAACTATTTCACTTGATATTTTATCGCATAAGCATGCCACAAATATATTGAATACATGTTCTTGTATCACAAATACAGGTGGCAGATTTTGCCCTGACCTGCAAATCCAAACTGAACCTGTCCAACCCACACTTAACCCCAACCCAATTATTTTGGAGTAAAACCCAAATGGTCGCGATCAATTTAAACCCAAATGGGTCAGGGTCAAACTTTAAGTGACCTAATGACCTGATTTTGAATAGTGAAAATATTTCTGAGAAGTAAAGTCTATTTCTTTAAAAAAAAATAAAAACCCTGAACATTATGAGAGATCTGATGAATAAGCACAAATTGACCTGATTTCCAGCCCAAAACCTTCAAATTTTCTTGACATTCTATTCATAGGTTGATCCATAAACTGCCCAAACCAACCGAAGAAATGCATGACCAAAGTGACCTGAACATGAAATGACCTAAACCATTTGCTACCTCTAATCACAAACCATGCATGAAACTGGACCAACCATAATATATTCAATTCAGTTTGGTTTGGTTTCTGTAGTTATGCAGTCGCAGTTGGTTCAAAAATTGACAAACTAGAATTTTACAGTTTGGTTTGAAAACTTTCCAAGAAGTTAGGCATCTTATGCATGGGAATGTAAAGAAGAACTTACCAGTTATAGCTCTGACTGTTTCACTGGAAGCATACTCTTGAATGGTGTGATTGGAGAAGAGAAGTTTAACAAACATTGAAGCCTGGACAGATGTATCTGGATCACTAGAACCAATAAGATCCAGCACAACCTGAACACCACCAGCCTCCGCAACTGCTCTTTTGTTAGAACGGCTGTACATAACAAGGTTCTGCAAAGCACATATAGCCACTACTTTCATTTCTTCAGTAGGCTGCTCTTCTAGCACATTGACTAGAGCACGACAAGCTGAAACTGCATCAGCACTTCGAGCCAAGCCCTCATTTTGGAATAGATCTCCAAGAGCCAAAGTTGCCAATAGCCTTGCCTGTTGGGCTTGAGTTTGCGGGTCCAAGAGATACTGGGATAAGGGCAAGATTGCAGATTTAGTGGCTTTTGATTCTCTGATTTTCACATTGTTGAGTAATACTTCCAGTAACCTTGCAGCTGTTTCCTCACACTGATGACTTCTGAGAAGTTCCATAAGTGCTTCTATAGCACCACTTTCAGCCATTGCTTCAGCGCTAGTTCCATCATCACTTTCTAACACCAAAAGGGCATTTAGCGCACCATTCACTGTGCTTTCTGAGCCAGAACGGAGCAACCTTACCAACACAGCAACAGGCACTTCCAAATAAAATTCAGAACTAAATTGCAGAATGCTAGCTAATATAGAAGCAGCAGATTCCCACAAAGCATTAGGAAGAGAAAGATCAGCTTGCAAGATCACTTTGGAAAGTTCATTCACACCCCCTTCTTTCGCAATTTCATTTGGCCATATTAGTGCAATACTAACAAGAGCCTTGACAGCTCTCTGCTGCAAGATGTGTATACCAGAACCAAGAGCTCGTACGAGAGGACCAATCACTTGCTG
>CATIWR010325515.1:0-27750 GCA_949677035.1 Omphalea diandra | reverse complement strand
GTAAAATACCCAATTGAGTGATTGGGGAGTGGATGTAGGGATTGTTTTGCCCGAACCACTATAAAAATCTGTGTCCATTATTATTCTTACCTTCTCCCTTAATCTCTATTTTAAATTTTCTAAACACCAATTCAACCCCCCTTCTTGGTGCCTAGGGACATCAATTCTCTTCATCCTTTTAGGGATGGTTTCAACAAGGTTCTCATCATTATGCTTGCAGTTCAAAAATCCAAAAACATAATGCTCACACTTATTCTTTATGGTATCTTACAATTCATACATCTTTTTCTAAAACGTTCATAGGCATTATCATTATCGAGCTTACATCCTTAATCAGTTATAAAAAAAAATGGATGTCTACAACTAGCAATAGTCCATTTGAACATTCTAAATATAGTACTTTTATAATATATAATTTGAGGTAAATGCTACTAGAGTGCCTCCTATATTGATTTTATAGTTTTTTTTAAAAGAACCACATGTAGGATAGTACTATGATTAGACCAAATTTATAATAGAAGATTGATAAGAGTTAACTCAAGTATTTTAAACATAATACTCTTACAACATATAATTAGAGGTTAATTTTAAAGATTTAGAGCCTACCAATTAAAAGTTAGGGGCATACTTATTAGATTATTTATGAAGCTAGAAGAATTTGATAGCTCAATGAAGAAATCATACAGTTATGAAAAATCAAACTAAAATGGAGGTAAAAGGCACTTTACCATTTCTCAATACTTGGCTTAGGTTTGTACATTTTCATACCTTTAAAGACTTATAAGATTCAACCATACTAGTTAATAACGTGAAATTAAAGACCAAAAAGTAGCAAAATGGAAAATAATCTACTGATTAAGGGTAGCCAAAAAATCAACTTTAATAAGTGAGCCAATGAAAAAAAAATGTGGATGTAAATGTAATAAAACAACTAGGAAAATTCTTTAACCCAGGAGTTCCTATGTCCAAAATCTTTGAAACCTAAAGATAAAAAGGCTATTATAACCCATTAACTACCTCTACCTCTACAAAATACATTAAAGGCTTTCTTCAGAAAATATTTAATATGTTATGATTTTGGGCATATTTGAATACAATTATATGTTTATTTCGATGTTTAGTCAAATGTATTTTGATGTTTAATCAAATATAGTCTCGTCTTACATGTTTATTTGAAATTTATATTGATAGTAACATACATCAAACTTGACCATTTTCCAAGCATGTTTGACATCAATTTCCTAATGAATTCATTCCTTTGGATCATGGCATTGTTGACAATCCCTAAAACCCATTGATGATTTATAAGTCAACCATTAGAGGACTAGGGCCTAAAAAAGTTAAAAATATCTACCCCAAACATGTAAAGCACTTATTTTGAACACCAATCTAGTTTATCAGGCTTCATCAAGGGAATATTTTCTTATCATGAGAATAAAGTGTATTATCATGAAAGGCACTGTAAAAGTTAAACATTTTATAACTCCTTTCATGGATTATAGAAGAATGTTTATTTTGTCTAATTTAAGTACAATTGAGATTATGATCAAGGGCATGAAAGAACCTTTAATAAGAAAAAATGAAAGAGAAAATAGAGGAAAGAATTTCACAAGGAAGGAATCTTGCCTTAAACAAACACAACCCCCACCCCCCTCCCCCACCCATTTAGCTTTATTGAGCCCTAGAAAAAATATACCAAGAAAACAACTTCCTGATTTCCCTTTAGGATTTAAATAAATAGAAACTTAAGAGCTTAAGTCTTCCTCTATGCCTACATACTTTATCTTCATCCTAAACAATATGTCAAAACTATAAACTAACCAAGCCAAATATACTTGAAGTTTTCAAATATTGAATTCTTGGAAAAAAAAAAAAAAAGGAAAGAATAAGGAAAGACAAAAGGAAGAAAAAGAATGTGAAGTAGATAAATTTTGGGAAATCCAATATATTATAAAATCTTATGTACCAAAACACCTAGATTGAAATAATTAGGAAACTTATTCTCTTAGAGATAACATGAGAATCCTATGTACTAATGCATCAATATAAGGATGCTTGAGTAACCAATTCTTTATGGACAAGCATAAAAACATGATACCAAAATACCAAGATATGAAAATTTTGGAAACCAAGTCTTTGAAGGCAATCATAGTGTGCCAAGCACCTAAATAAGGATATTTAAGAAATTAATTCTTTAAGGATAATGATAGGAATCCTATGTACCAAAGTACCTAAATGAGGATACTTGGAAAAATTATTTTATAAAGGACACCTATTGAAATCTTTAAAAGGGAATATTTCTCAAAACATCATTATTTCTTATGAAAAAAAATCACTAGGTAGGTAAATTGCCTAGGCAACATTTAAGGAATGATTAAAAGGTAAGATGAAAAAGATTTCACTTAAAAATCACCAAGGCCAGTTGATAATAAAAGGAATATCATGCCTTTGATCATAAAGACCATTTTGCATTCACTAAATGAAATCGAATAATTTGTAATTAGGATGGACATTACTTATGTGAATTATTTATTTAAGTTTTTAAAGAATTGAAGATCATGAGATCTATATGAAATATGATGGTTCAATAAGTTGGATAACCAATGAAATGTTAATAACATAAAACGAGTCTTCAAATTTAGAGTGAAATTTTGTATGAACATGTTGCAGTTGATTTTCCTGTAGTTTTTTGGTGAAATATGTATTTAGTTTACCACCTTTGAACTTGGAGGGATAGAATATGACCTTTTACTTCTCTTCATATTACTGATAAAATGAAAATTTTAAGGTTCAATCAAATGGAGAACAATCTATATAAGCCTAAACAATGTTATGAGTCAATTGTTAATAAGGACATTCGCAATGGATTTTAATATCACATACTTGATTCATTTATTCTCTTTAGTCGCCAAAGGAATCAATCAATCTTAAATTTTATATGCTTAATCATAATAAGGTCCATATCTTATAAAGCTTAATATTATTGAACCTTCTAAGTTCTAAGCTCTTATTTTTGATGAATACAAATAAGACTTAGGAAAAACATTTGCCAAGATTGTTTATGTTAAAACTTATAAGTACATCAATTCCTTGAATGGTAATGATTTGAGATGAATTTGCCTTTACCACATTTAAGTCAGAAATTGAAAAACTTCATGTATTAGAGAGGGTAATTCAAAGTAAACTCATTTGAATAGATCAAAGGGTGTTACCTACTTGTAATAGGCATTGTGGACCTCACAATAGGCATTAAACAAATGCTCAGGTATAAGCTATGCACTATGGACCTTAAAACAGGCATTGTCATTTTGCAAGAGGCATTAGTTAGACATCGCAACTAGCATTGCACTTTTGTAACAAGCATTGGAGAAGTGCTATAATTTGAGCAATGCTCTCTAGACTTCACAATGGGTATCGTCCTTTTATAACTGGCATTGGAAAAGTGCTCTAAGTTAAGCTATACCTTCTGGACCTCCCAACAGGGTACACTTAAATACTTAATAAGCGTTGAGATGTTTCAAATGGGCATTGCGAGAACTGAAACAGGTATTGAATCACTTCTACAATTTTTGAAAAATAGAGCATAAAGACCACATTTTTTTGAAATCAACAACAAGCGTTAATCATACTCCAACAGGCATTGAGGTTAAAATCAATTACCATTACATATATCCAATGACCATTAAAGAAGAAGTGCTTTCAATAATTAAAAAAGGGGCAGAAGGAAGAGTCTTGTTGCCCCCACTTTTAACAGTTACTTCTAATAGGCATTTCGATAAGACCAATGACTATAAAAGTTAAATATTGACTATCAACCACCCTTTTGCATGAAATCAATAATGGTTGATGCCTTAGCAATGGATGTGGAGTTTCTTCAATAGGTGTTAATTATTGATAGTTGTAATGTGAAGTGACAGCTTCTCTCTAACAGCTAGTTCCTTGTTCAACCTATAAAAAGGAATCGCTCTCAATAGAAACAATATAGAGAATTATTCTATTAAGTGAGTAATCCATTACGAAAGTTATTCTCAATCAAAAAAGATTGTTACATTGTGTACAAAGAGTGATCCAACATCTAAAAGACATTCATTGATAAGGCTTAAAAGTAAACTAAAAGAGTTATCTTTAAAATAGAATTTAAAGGATAAACTTCTTAAGAACTTTCTTTATTTTTTCACTCACATCAAGCATACCTTATGAATGTACTTTCAGCATCCATTCTTACTTGAGTGAGAGTTTTTCTTTCTCCTAAAAGTGTTATAAACTCTTGTTATGTAACATAGTTTTATAAAACTCTTTGAAAGTATCTATTGTGAAAGGTTTAAGGTAGTACCTAGAAACTACTTTAGGTTAAGGTTTAAGCAATACTTATGAACTACTTGTAAGAGGTTGATAGTGCTTAAGTGATACGAACAAGGTTAGATTAGCTTCCTTATCCATGTACAAACACAAGTCCTAAATATGTTATTCAAAGATCAAGAAGAAGTTAAATCCTTACATCTAAATTAGATCTCTAGAAAACTTATTTCTATAAACCTAAATTATAAGATTTAAAGTTATGTTCATCTTAATCCTAAATTAACTAAGTAATTCAAGACTTAAGTTTTGTGAAATTATTAAGTCAACTCAACAATCTCACTAAGTCCACTCAAGAACTCAAGAAGAGAATCAATCTTACAAAATTAAGCAAAAACCAATCTTACGCTTTACATATGTTTAAGAAAATCCTAAAAAGCTCTCTCTAATTCAGCCTTACAAGTCTTGGCCAAATTCACATAATCCTAATCCTATTTTGATAACTAATTTTACTTACACATAAAGACTAGAAAAAAATAATCCTATCGATTGCCAAGATTCGACCTAATAAATTTTTAACGGTAATTCCTTATAAAGAGAAAAAATGAACTAAAGAATCCTAACTAAAACTATATTTAACCAATGAGGGGATTTCCTTATGGCATTAGGAAGAAAATGCCAAATAAACATATCTTTCAAGAATCTTTGACTTTTGCCTTATCTTAATGCCTTACATACATTAGGCCTTATTTTCCATGCATTGGTCGAATGGTGTTGGGCTTATTTCCTCTTCATCAATTGGGCTCCAATGAATTAAATTAAGCACTCCACCTGAAAAGTCCAAGGTTTCATCCTTATGTTATTGGGCTTCACGCAAGCTTTGATCTTCTTGGGCCAATCCACTTATAATTTTCCCTTGCATAAAAGATTTAAGAGCAGCTTTAAACTTTTTAAGCCTTTCTTTTGTGATTAGGCCTTGAAGTTGTTATGGATCCTTTGATGACTTGCCTTGGCCGAATGTATCATTAAGAATCTATTACTTGTAAAGACTTCTTAAGTGCCCAAAAACTTACTTGGGTAAAGGATGTTGATAATACCTTAAGCTATCAAAACAGTGAAGGCTTTAGTGGAAATACTAAAGGAAAAGATGTAGGCAAGTTGTGTCGAACCTATATAAATCTTATGTGTTGAATCTTCATCTATTTTCACATTTAGTTTGAATTTGTAAAAGTTGTCATTGCCTTATTCAACCCTCCTCCTTCTAAGGCTCCAAGAGATAATAATTGGTATCACAATAGGTCTTTTAATCAAAGTTTCAATGCATAGATCAAAGATCAGGGGAAGTCATAAAGAATCACAATCCATTCACAAGCCTTCATTCTTCAAAAGAGATTACTATAGTTACTGGAAGAATCATATGGAGATCTTTCTTGACAGTGAAAACATTGACTTATGGGATATTATTGAGGAAGCAAGAGAAGTTCCAACAAAGCTGGTTGGAGATGTACCTGTACTAAAGCCAAAGAATAAGTGGACTACTAAAGAAAAAAAAGGCAAAAAAAAAAAAAGCAAACCTAAATAACAAAAGAGCAATGCATGTTATTTTTTATGCAATCCACAAGTCTTAGTATGTTAAGCTACAAATATATACATTAGCTAAAGAAATATGGAACACATTGCAAACTCAGCATGAAGGAACCAATGAAGTGAAAAACAAAAAGATACAAATGCACACATACATGTATGAAACATTTGTATACCAACCTGGTGAAGCAATTGTATACCAACCTGGTGAAGCAATCACTAAGATGTGTTAACAGATTCATAGAAATTGTGGGCACTCTCAAGAACTTTGGTAAGCCATATACAAATGAGGACATGGTAGTAAGAATTCATAGAACACTTTCCAAGCTAAAAAGTTAGCTATAGAGGGAGCCAACAAACTAGAAGTCCT
The DNA here is from genome assembly GCA_949677035.1 of Omphalea diandra. Taxonomy (NCBI): domain Eukaryota; kingdom Viridiplantae; phylum Streptophyta; class Magnoliopsida; order Malpighiales; family Euphorbiaceae; genus Omphalea; species Omphalea diandra. The sequence goes on along the minus strand of CATIWR010325515.1, from coordinate 21,500 downwards.
ATCACTTGATGAGCTCATGGAAAAGTTATTGGCTCATGAGATCACTCTTAAGAAGCCTGATGAAAACATAAGGATGAGAAAGAAAGATTTGGCACGGAAAGCCAAAGAGGTACATTTTGAAAGTCCTTCTTCGTCTTATTTGCTAACATCTTTCTCTTCTAGTGATGATGAAGATAGTAGTGAAGATGAACATCTTACCTTTATCACCGAAAAAGTATAGAAATTTCTTTCAAACAAAAAGAGTAGAAAGGCAAGGAACTATAAGATGAGAGGCGTCAAGAGTCAACTCATTTATTATAGATGCAATAAGAAAGGACAAATAATATCATATTGTACTAAGATCAAGAAAAGTAAGCCCCCTTCTAAAAAATACACCTTTAAGAAAGGAAAGGAAGAGTACAAAGCCATTTATAATGACATTTGTGATTCTGAAACTAACTAATGAAGATGAAACAAAAAAGCAACTTGCCAACCTTGGTCTCATGGAAACTGAGGAGCAATCAAATGAATCCTCAAGTGAACACACATCCAATAGTGATAGTGATAGTGATGGTGATAAAGAGGTAAATCCTTTTGACTCCTACTTTAGAGATAAGTTGTACTCTATAATTACCAAACTCACTATAAGCATTGAGACTCTCAAGTCTAATACCTCTGTTCTTCAAAAAGAGAACAAATCTTTGAAAGAATGTGCTAAGAGTCAAGAAACTCTAGCTAAGGAGATAGTCTCTCACAATTGAGAACCTTAAGCTAAAGAAAAATCTCAACAAGTTCACTAAAGGAAAGGAAAAGTTAGACTTCATCCTTGAGGCTCAAAGGAGTCCATCCATCAAATATGGATTAGGTTACAATGCCACTACTTCAATGGCTCCCTCCACTTCTCAAACAGTTTTTGTTAAGGCCAAAGAGAATAATATTTCTAACTCTATTATGAAACAAAATGTTTCCAAAAGGGAAAATGCCATAAATAATGGCTCAAGAGGAAAGTCTTAACACAATCACACACAATGGAGAAATATTCCCCTTAGAGCAAATTATGCTTACATGTATCAATCTTACAAGCCTAAGAGGTAAAATGTGAAAAGACATAAAAATTAGCATAATTATGAGTATAGACACACACAATCTAAAAGAGTTCCTCACATAAGAAATACTCCTAGACACATTGCTCAAAGGAGCTATAAGTTTAAGAAACACTATATGCATGTACCACTAAAAGTAGGATACCAACTCACTTTAATAGTGATTATTTCTATTATGGTATATATGGCCACATAGCTTATCATTCCCAAGCTAAAAGGCATGATGAACAATTGGCAAGAGTTAACCCCCTAATACCCAAGAAAGTTTGGGCACCTAAGATATAACCTTCTTTGTTTTATAAAAGTGCTTGAAATCCCAAGTTGGAGAGCAAGAGTTGTATCTTGAAAGTGGATGTTCAAAGCACATGATAGGAGAAAGAAAGTTCTTCTCTCATTTGGAAAAGATTGAAGGTGGAAATGTGTCTTTTAGAGACAACAGCAAAGCCAAAATTTTTGGCATAGGTAAAATTGGTAAGGATGATGACTCACTTATCCTTGATAAAGTACTACTTGTTGATGGACTCAAGCACAACTTACTAAGTGTAAGTCAGTTGTATGACAAAGGCCTTAGAGTTATGTTTGGTCTATAGGCATGCTATGTATCATGGATGAGTGATAACAAATTTTTATCCATTGGTAGAAGAGTTCATAATATTTATGTGATTAATTTAAACTCTCTTGCTACCATAATGCAAAGTGTTTAGTTTTAATAGTTAATGAAGGCAAAACCTGGCATAGAAGGCTAGGACATACTAGCATAGAACTCCTTAATAAGCTAAAAAGAAGAGACTTCGTTAAAGGTCTACCAGAAATCACAAAGGAATGAGTTTAAGAAGCATGTCAAAGAGGTTAATAAATTAAATCTTCATTTAAAGATAAAAACAAGGCAAGTTCTTCTAATCCATTTCCATTGCTTCACATGGATCTTTTTGGTCCCACTAGGGTAGCTAGTTTAAGAGGTATGCATTATGGATTTGTCATTGTAGTTAATTTTTCTACATATACTTAGGTGTTGTTCCTCTCACATAAGGATTCTTGTTTTGATATTTTTAAAACCTTTGCTAAGAGAATTCAAAACCCAAAAGATTTGAAAATCTCTTCTGTTATGAGTGACCATAGAGGTGAGTTTCAAAATGTTAAGTTTCATAGCTTATATGATGAGTATGGTATCTCACATAATTTTTCAACTCCTAAAACTCCATAATAAAATGGTATGGTAGAAATGAAAAATTGAACTCTTCAAGAAATGGCTAGAACCATATTGAATGAGTACAATCTTCCTAAGTATTTTTGGGCTAAAATTGTAAATACTTTTTGCTGTCTTAAATAAAATCTTAGTGAGACCCTTGTTAAAGAAAACTCCTTATGAGTTGTGGAACAATAGAAAACTTAAGATTGCATATTTTAGAGTTTTGGTTGCATGTGTTTTATTCTAAACACTGTAGACAACCTTAGTGAGTTTGACTCCAAACAGATGAAGGAATTTATCTTAGATATCTACCATTTGTAAAAGGTATAGAGTCTTCAATAAGAGTACTTTTGTTATAGAAGAGTTTATGCATATTGTGTTTGATGAATATGACCCCACTTCTTTAAGAAAAGAAGAAGATGTTGATTATGCAAGTCACTTGAGTGAGCTAAACATTAGAGAAGAAGAAAAGAATATGGATAAGCTACATGACAGAAAAATGAAAGAAATTAAGATTTATCTCCTGCAACTCCTAGTGAAGAGTAAACTCAACTAGAAAGGGTATGGATTTTCATGAAAGATCACCCAAAAGATCTTATCATTGGTGATCCATCAAGTTGAGTAATAACTAGATTATTTTTAGAAATGCATGTACTAATCTTGCTTTTATATCCCTTATTGAGCCTAAGACTATAGATGAGACTATAAAAGATAAACATTAGGTTTTTACTATGCAAGAAGAACTCCATCAATTTAAAAGAAATAAAGTATGGGCCTTAGTTTCTAAACCTTATAAACCTTTTGTTATTAGAAATAATGGGTCTATAGAAACAAACTTGATGAACATGGAGTTATTGTTAAAAATAAGGCTTAGTTAGTAGCCAAATGTTATAACCTAGAAGAAGGGATTGACTTTTATAAGACTTTTGCACCTATAGCTAAGTTTAAAGTCATTAGAATTTTCTTTGCATTTGCATCTCACCTGGACTTCAAGTTGTACCAAATGGATGTCAAAAGTGTTTTCCTCAATGGTTACATGGAAAAGGAAGTCTTTGTTGAACAACATCCTATATTTGAAAGTCATTGCTTTCCTAATCATGTGTATAAGTTTACCAAAGCCTTATATGGCTTGAAGCAAGCTCCAAGAGCTTGGTATGAGAGATTGAGCAACTTTCATATAGAGAAGTGTTTCACCAAAGGATTGGTAGATACAACTCTCTTTTCTAAGAAAAAGAATGGAGACATATTGTTAGTGTAAGTATATGTAGATGATATCATATTTGGTGTCACTAATGTTTGCTTGTATGAAGATTTCTCAAAAGTAATGAAGAGTAAGTTTAAGATGAGTATGATGAGAGAACTTAAATTTTTACTTGGATTACAAATCAAACAAGGAAAGGTATGAATCTTCATCAACTAAGCCAAACATGCAAACGAGGTAATCAAAAGATTTGGCATGGACAATAGTAAACCTTGTAAAACACCTGTGAGCATTAACATCAAGCTAGACATGGATGAATATGGTAAGAATGTGGATCAAAAACTATACAGAGATATGATCGGTAGTCTACTATATCTCACAGTCTCTAGACTTGATATTATGTGCAACATTTGCTTATGTGCTAGATATCAATCTAATCGAAAGGAATCTCACTTACATGCTATAAAACACATTATAAATATATTGTTGGTACTCCTAACTTAGGACTTTGGCATCCTAAAAGCTCTTCATTTGAATTAAATGCATTTTTTCATGTTGATTTTGTTAGGTGTACCTTAGATAGAAAGAGCACTTTGGATTGTCAATTACTTAGCCAACGCTTAATGTCTTGGAGTAGCAAAAAGCAAAACTTAATGGCTTTATCAACTGCAAAAGCTCAGCATGTAGCAATTGGACTATGTTGTGCCCAAATTTTATAGATCAAACAATAGCTATAAAATAAGTTGTTATTAAGTGTGATAACACCAATGCCATTAACTTGTCTAAAAATCCCATTTAGCAGTCTAAAAGTAAGCATATAGACAAAACATCATTTCATTAGAGATCATGTAAACTCTATGAACATTGTATTGGAATTTGTTGATACGAACCATCAATTGACAAATATTTTCACTAAACCTCTTTGTGATAAAAGGACATAATTCTTCAACAGGGAACTTAGAGTGATAGATGGCAATACCTTATAGTAGCTTTAATCAGATTTATCTCTTTCTCAATTTTCCTTTTGAACTTTGTTACATTTGTTGCTATTTGATCACTATTAAAGCTTTTAGATTCATTGACTAAAAGTTTTAACTGTGAATATTTGTTCATGATCATTTCATTGAATTTCATTGAAAATATTCATCAACTAAGTTTTAAAGTTGTTTCTCTAAAAAAAATTGGTTTTAACTGAGTTTTTGATTGAGGAACATGTCCAACAATCGTTTTGTTATGTACAATGGCCATTGAATTACATGTGAAATCTTTTATTTGGTTTTGTTAGTCTCCATGATCATTATGAATCACTAACAATCGTTAGCACCTTTTTTAATGACCATTGCGAAGATGCCATCCCCGTTGGATGAGTTTTTTTTTTTTTAAAAAAACCAAGTTAACAGTCATGCCCAATAACTGTTTTCCTTATTAATACAATCATTGCCATTGCTAACGGTCATATTTTTTAAATAAGGGGGAAACATTAAACATTTATTTAAACCCTTAAATCCTAAATTTTTTTTATCTACTCTTGCTTTGCATCTTCTTTATATCTCTCAAATCCATGCTGCACAATCTCTATTATCTTGGCACCCAAAACCAAATCCACTAAAAGATTCAAACAAGTTGCAAGGAAAAACCCCTAATCATCCTCCTCCAAATCTAACTCCGAGACTAAGGAAAACCTAGTCTCTATGTTGGTTCAAAAGAAGAAAAGAGTTACAAAATCATCAACAACTCAACCATAATTAAAGAAAGCCAAAGCACCTCATGATTCCAAAGGAAAAAGGAAAGCATCGCAATAACCAAAAACAAAGCAAGCACCCAAGTCTCTCTTAAAAGATGCAACTGTTACCTTGCTAAATCTTTGATCTCTCAAGAGTGACAAAGAAAAAGATATGGCTCATAAATTGGTAAAAAGGCAACTGTATGATAGGAAGCTTATCAGGTGAAATGACCTATAAATATACCACTTAGCAGAGCAAGTGGAAGAATTGATGGTTGGAATAGGCTAGGAATTCTTTTGCCACATCAGAGAACCTTCTTATTTAGAGTTAACAGTTGAGTTCCTCATAACTCTTAAGGTTTTAAGAAAGCATTATGATATGTATGTTGAGCCAAGCACAATCAAATTCAGATTATTTAGGAAGAAATACAAGGTCCGCCCAAATGATTTACCTAAATGCTTTGATGTAGCAAATAACAATTTGATAGAACCTCCTCTATCCTTTAAGATTGACATTAATCAATTTAGGAAGTCAATTACAAATGAGACTATCAATTACAATAGTAATAATGCAAAGCTTCCAAGATTACAAGGCATGCCTTAAGGATTGTCTATTAGTTCATAACGCGGAACATCAATGGCAAAGTCAATCTAATGGTAATTGTACCTTAATAAACCTCTTGTACTTGTGATGTATGAGGAATAAGCAAAAAGTAAACACACCATGCCTATAATTTCAACGGATAGGGATAAGTCAAATGCCTTTGTGATGGCTCATTACATCGCAAAGATAGCTAAATTTATGAAAGCCATTCCTGCCACTGAAGATGAGATTGAAGATTTTGACTTAGTGCTGGAAAAGCTGCTTGTAAATGAACCAATAGGTGAGAAAATGTTGTTAGCATAGGTATTTTCTAGAGGTTGGATGGTGGTTTGATAAAGTTGGTACCTGAGGAAGAAGTTATCCCTCAAGAAGAAAAAGGAAATGAAAACATTAAGGACATTATGAGGGTAAGAGTTGCAGCTGCAAATGGTATTAAACCAAGTGAACTTGCTCCATCCTTATCATTCTTTGAGCATAAAGTTCTTGAACAACTTGCACAACTCACATCTATTATTAGAAGAGTTAAAGCTTCCTCCGCTACCTTCATCAAATACGAATACGCTGAAGTCTCAACTAAAGGATGTAACTCAAACACTTGATTAGATTATTGAAGGGTTAAATCTACAACCAGGGAGCCCAATTGATCAAGAGCAGCCAGTTGAAAAATCTGCAAAGAACCAAAAACCCAAGTATCCTCCCTTTAAAAAACCAAAGGCAACAAAGACCCTAAAGAGTTTACAGCACCTATAGAACTTAAAGACTATACCCCTGCCTCTCCTTCAAAACAACTCCTCCTTATGATTCATCTGTATAATCTTCTATGCATCTTATAGTCTTTTTGTAATTGATGATGGATTACATCTTATGTGTCTTTTTTGATATGTACTAGTTTTTCTTCCTTTTCTTTATGTTTTTATGTGTTTTATGTGTTCTTTTTCAAATTAATAGCTATGAACTATTGATGTTCATGATCTTTACTTTTTGCTTATCTTATTTTTTATAATGCCAAAGGGGAGAGAGAATTTTATGAGATAATAAGGGAGAGAAAAAAGTGAATATGATTAATATGATAAAGGAAGAACACTTTGAAGGGGAAAGAAATAAAAGGGAAACATGATAATTCAATAAGTAACCTTAATTGGTTAATTTGGGGAGTTAAGAATTGATAACTTGATATATTATGCTATTAACTTTCTTATCCTTAGCCTTTGAAGAATTATTTGTCATCATTAAAAAGATGAGAATGTTGAACCTTTTAGGTTTTAAGCTCTTATTTTGATGATTCCAAATAAGACTTAGGACTAACATTTGTCTAAGATTGTTTATGTTAAAACTTACAGGTACATTAATTCCTTAAATTATAATGATTGAAGAAGAATATGACTTTAGCACATTTGAGTCAGAGGTTGAAAAACTCCAAGTATTAAAGAGGTTAATTCAAAGCAAACTCAATTGAACAAACTAACGAGCATTACCTACTTGCAACAACTGTTGTGGACCTTACAATGGGCATTATCTCTTTAACAATAGGCATTAGACAAATGCTCATGCATTAGATAAGTGCTCAGGAATAAGCTATACACTATGGACCTCACAAGGAGCATCGTGATTTTGCAACAGGTGTCATGATTTTGCAACAAGCGTTGAACTGGACCTCACAACTAGTGTTGCACTTTCACAACAGGCGTTGGAGAAGTGTTATAGTTTGAGTAATACTCTATCGACATCGCAACGGGCATTTTCCTTTTACAATAAGCTTTGAAAAAGTGTTATAAGTTGAGCTACACCTTTTGGACCTCCCAATGAGGTACACTCAAATACTCAACAGGCATTGAGATGTTTCTAATAAGCATTGTGAGAACTCTAATAGGTGTTGAATCACCTTTGTAGTTTTTGAAAAACATAGCAGAAAGACCCTATTTTCTGGAAATTAACAATAGGCATTGATCATACTCATACTCCAATGGGCATTGAGGTTAGAATCAATGACCATTGCATATATCCAATGACAATTGAAGAAGAAGTATTTTGAACAATTAAAAAAAGCAAGGAGAAGGAAGAGCCTTTTTGCACCCACTCTCAATAGCTACTTCCAATGGGCATTTCGATAGGATCAACGATCGTGGAAGTTAAATATTAACTGTCAACCACCTGTATGCATGAAATCAATAATGGTTGATGCCTTAGCAATAGGAGTGGAGTTTTTTCAATAGGTGTTAATTGCTTACAGTTGTAATGTGAAGTGATAGCTTCTCTCTAACGACTAGTTCCTTATTCAGCTCATAAAAAGGAACCAGTCTTAATAGAAATAAGATAGAGAATTATTCTATTAAGTGAGTAATCTATTGTGAAAGTTATTCTCAGCCAAAAAAGGGTAGTTACATTGTGAACAAAGAGTGATCTAACATCCAAAAGACATTTATTAATTAAGATTAAGAGTAAACTAAAAAAGTTATCTTCAAAATAGAATTTGAATGATAAACTTCTCAAGAACTTTCTTTATTTTTTCGCTCACATCAAGCATGCTTTATGAATGTACTTTAAGTATCCATTCTTGCTTAAATGAGAGTTTTTCTTTTTCTTTCTCCCAATAGTGTTATAAACTCTTATTATGTAAGTCAATATTGAGAAACTCTTTGAAAGTATCTCGTGTGAAAGGTTTAAGGTAACACCTGAAAACTACTTTGGATTGAGGTTTAAGTAGTACTTGTGAACTACTTATAAGAGGTTGATAGTGCTTAAGAATCTATCACTTATAAAGGATTGGTGAGTGCCAAAAAACTTACTTATATAAAGGTTATTGATAGCACCGTAAGCTATCACAATAGTGAAGACTCTAGCAAAAATACTAGAGGAGAAGGTGTAGGCAAGTTGTGTCGAACCTCTATAAATCTTATGTGTTGATTCTTCATCTATTTCCATATTTAGTTTGAATTTGTAAAAGTTGTCATTGCTCTATTCAACCTCCTCCCCTTCTAAGGCACTAGGAGACAATAAATATAGGATGTTGGCCTTTGTGCATCAAGAATGAAGGGTTGAATTGGTGAGAAAATTTGAACTTTTAGAGGAAGCACACATAAATAAAAGATTAGAGAAAGAGTAAGAGAAGAATGAACATAAGAGATTTATAATGGTTTGGGTATTAACTAACCCTACATCCACTCTCCAATTCATCAATTATGTATTTCACTAAATCACTTGTGTTTTACAAGCTCATACTCAATTTAGTGTTTAGGATTACACCAAACCTTACAAGTGTTTTTCTAAGGCTCACACTCAAACCTTACACAAGTGTTTTATCAAGGCTAATACTCAAACCCATACAAGAGTTTTCTAAGACTCACTCTAAAACCCAAACCTAAGGTGTTTAAAGCTCACATCAAACTATGTACAAAGAAATAAAGAGTTAAAGTTATAAAAGTTAACTTTGTAAGAGTTTTGGCATAATCAATGGTTATTCTCTTACATTCAAGTCCATTTGGCAGTGTATTTATAGGTTACAAACACTAAAAAGACGTTATAAATAAAACTATGCCCAAATCTCTAAAGTATACTAGGCAAATCCTATTTTTAATGGTTGTCAGACAAAATTTATAGTCAAGACAAAAATATTTGGTCAGGAAATGCATTTCACTATTAGGATAAGAATTCACGATCTTTATTTCGAACTGTCTAACGGCTAGTGCCATATAGCAACTTGACATTGGTCCTATTGAAAACTAATTGTTGGATCTTTCTTATGGATCTCAAAATTCATGGTCTCTATTAAAATTCACGTTCTCTACTAAAAGTTGTAATCGCTACCTAATTGCAATACCCATCGCGAAACAAATTGAACTTTAGAGTTATTATTTTTCTTCAAGTCACGGTCATTACCAAAATTTGAAGTTGCAATTTTTGAATCTCTAATGGTTTATTTCAAAATTCACGGTCTCCACTAAAATTTACAGTCGAGACTTTAGGGGCAGATTTTCATACTTTCATTTTTTTTTTATTTTTTTTTATTTTTTTTATTTTTTTTTTTTTTGCCTTTAAACACTTTATCTTCCAATGAGATTTTAACTTAAGATCTGGAAGATCAACACTTAAGATTGACATTAGAACCTTTCAATCTATATTGTTAAGATTAAAAGAGAGTCTTGACTTAGGTTTGAATAACCTAGTCTAACATTGGAGATTTAACAAGACTGTTTCTGTTTTTAAAATAAAGTGTTAGACAAGGTTGGTCAAACCTAAATCAAAACTCTCTTTTGATCTTTTGACCTTGAGAATATAGATTGAAAGCTTTTAACATCAAATATAAGTGTCGCTTATGCAATTGTTAAGTCAAAATCTTATTGGAAGTTAAATGGAGTTAATTAGAAGTGAAATGCTCTAAGTATCAAAATCTGCCTCCTAAGTTGCGACCAAGACTTGAAAGTTGCGACTACCTCTCTAGAAAAATCCTTAATCAAATTGGACAGTCTAGTTTGTAGTGCTAGTCACAGCAAGAGCCATGACCGTTACATTCAAATGAATTAAAAAGAACTCCAATAGCCAACCAATCAGCATAAGTCATGTGTTAAGGACCCATTTGAAGTTTCAAAAGTCACAAGGGCAAAAATGTTGTAGCAACCACAACTCAGTTAAGTTTGATACTCAAAGTCTTTAGTGTATATCGCAGTTGAGGCGTAACATCCGGTTTCTTATTGCTACTTCAAGTAGCAATTGTAACCAAGCATTTTTTACCGCGATATATGAATCTGTTAAAGGATAGAAATGGCTAGTTTCTTGATAAACCAATGATGGACCACCATATGTAACTAGTCATTAGACACATTTAAATATAGCGATCAAAAAAAGAATAAATTTGGAGCAAAATGCAATTCGTGATCACGACAACCCTGCCTCAATCGCGACTTACCTCTGACAAGCATTTAATGCAGGATTTTGCCACCAATGTTGGAGATTTAGAGATCATTTTATTTGTAATGACTATTTGGTGGTTGGAACTTATAAATATTCTACCAAAACTCTTGCAAACTTAATTCTCAACTTTCTACTCATAATTTTCTTGTACTTGGATTGTAAAGTTAGGTGTGAGCCATTAAACACCATTGGAACTAGGTTTTATAGTGATCCTTAATGTAAAATAAACTTTTGTTTAAGTTAAATGTGAGTCTTGAAAAAAACACTTGTAAAGGTTGTGTCTTAGTCTTGGAAAACATATTATGCACATTAGGTGTGAGCTTGTAAAACACCATTGAGTGATAGTAAATACCCAATTGGATAATTAGGGAGTGGATATAGGGTTTGTTAATACCCGAACTACTATAAATTCTTTATGTCTATTTTGCTCCTACTCTTTCTTTAACTTTCTATTTTTTATCAACCCTCTAAAAGTTTAAATTTTTTGTCAATTTAACTCCCTTCTTGGTGCATAAGGACCAACTTAAAAAGAAGAAAAGAGGAAAGAAAACTCACCAAGATAAAAACTCACAAAGACGCCTAAACAAAAGTAAGAGTAAGCTCGCTAGGCTTAATGCAAAAAATTATGTCCTAAGGAGAATAGAAGACAAAGAGAAAGAAGGATTAAAGAATCCAAACCTTGTCAAGATAGATTGTGACAATGACGATGAAAAACACTTTGCCAATAAAATAAGGCATGATGTGAGGAACACTACTATGAGGATGATGACAATAAACTAAAGATGCCAAATGAAACCAAATAAAAAAAAAAAAAAAAGCAAGAGTACCTAGCATTTGTAAAAAGGAATTAATAAAGCAGCGATAATCATATTGTTTTTAGGTTGATAGTGCCAATGTTAAAGGATGACTTATATTGGGACTAGCATAAAATTTGTTGTATGAAAATCTTTGTATGGCATATGTTACTTAAAAGAATTAAAATTCCATATGGTAATGAACATGTCATTTTCTTCATGAAAGTTTTATCATCATAACATTCCAAAACTTTCCTCTTGACCTTTTTTAACTTAAAATTTTAGACAAATAATAACCTATCCTTGGTAGCCACTATCTAAGATCAAAGGGCAAGAACATATAATGGTAAGTCATTTGGTGAGCCTGACAATATTAATTCTAATTGCTATTGTTGGAGCATACATTTTACCCATGAAAGAAGAATCAAATAGGTTGTACTGAATTATGAGTCTCGCTTGCTTGAGGCTAGACAACATCTTCATTATCATATTTTGTACCTAAAAAGCTTTTCAATTTTCTCAATGCGATAAAGATGTCTCAGTGATGGTTAAGGTCAAGAATCCATGTAACGTACCTTACATCATACATATGCTCCACTAACCCATATGCATTATCAGGATATATCTTGTAGCTCTTTTTCTTGTAAGGATGACAAGCCCATGAGTATGGCACTTATAGTGTGAGAATGGCTAAAGGTACACACACTGTTGAGCATGGCTTTAGTAGAAGATCTTAATGTCAACGCAGTTTCTAAGAATGAACACTTTAGCATCAGTATGGCTCCTAAACCACCGACTATGGGGCATGGCTTCAATAGAAAATCTTTATGTCAGCATAACTACTAAGGATGAAGACTTTAGTATTAACATAGCTCGCAAAGCACCTACTAACGAGCATGGATACTGCTTGACTTTGAACTCAAAATACTTGATGATAAAAGTTTAAGCAAATATTTTCCTACAAGTAAATATGTACAGATTTGAAGCCTCTAGATATCCACTAGGCTCACTTGATTTTAACACATAGACATTAAAAATATTTTAAAATAAAATTATTTGCTTTTAGAAATTTAATTTGAAAATTTGAAAATCAAAAAGGGACTACATAGATGAAAAAGAAAGAATTAAGTGATTAATTAGATAGGTTCTTTGAGATCTAAATCCATGATTCTTTTCTTTTTACATTTTTAAAAAAATTTTTACAAAACTTCAAATAAAAAATATTATTTTATGATAGTAAGAGGACATGACATTTTTATGACTTGGCATTTCATTTTCAAAATTAAAAAGGGAGAAACATAAAAGAATATTGAGAAAAAAGAAAGAAAGAAAATAATAGAAGAGGAAAAAATAGAACACAAATAGGAGGAGAAGAAAAAAAAAATAAAAAGAGAACAAAAAAAGAGCAGAAAATGAAGAGATCAAAAAAAATTTAAAAAAAAAAATAGAGGAAGAGGCAATACGAAAAAATTAAAGATAAATTAGAAAAGTAAAAACAAGTCCAAATTATGAAAAATTGGGTTTTGATCTTTTAATTTTGTTTTCAAAAATTTGTTATTGTTTTTTTTCTAGCAAGTTCGAAGCAGGTTCCAGAATTAGAAATTTTGAAACCATGGATTTGCTCTATTCTACTGCAAAACATAGAAGTAATGACTCTGAAAATCAATTTTGGTCTGCAGAATTTTCATGTAACTTTATTTAATTTACTTAGTTTTGTAATTGTTTCAATTTAATTATCATTATGATTAAATCTATATTTATATTTTTAGACCCCATATTTAATATTTTTATCAGTGTTTATTTTATATTTCTATGTTTAATTTTATTTGGTTAATATATATAATTTTATTTAAATAATATATGAAATTTAATTTATCATTGAAATAAATTAAATTGATTTGATTGTGGACTGGTGTGAATAATTTTTAAATGAATTAGACTAAATTAAAATTAAATTTGGACTTAGTTGAACATAGTAAAAGACTAATGTATGTTATATTTGGTTCAATTCTAACTAAAAATAAATTTCATTTGCAAATAAAGCAAATAAATTTCTTATAAAATTTATTTGTAAATAAATTTTTATGTTTGGCATGCTATAAAATAAAAATGGAATTCATTTCAAATAAAAATAAATTTTATCTTTGGTCTAAGTGTAGAATTCAATAAATATTTTATTTCATAAAAATTTCTTATATTATCTTTTAAAATTTTTACAAATATAAAATATACAAGAAAAAAGAGAGAGAAAGATAGAGAAAGAAGAAAGAAAAAAGAGAGAGAAGAAAAACAAGAAAAAAAAAGTGAAAAAAGTCCTTTAAGCAATGATATTTTATCAAGTTAAAAAAATGATATAATTTTAGAATTTGTTTGCAAAGTCTATAAATAATTCTAAAGATTTAATGAATAAAATTTTAAATAAATTTTCATTTATACCAAAAATATTAAATATGAATTTGCAAATAAATTGCATAAAAAGTATAGAATTTATTTCCAAACACAATGTATGGATTTTTTGGGAACCTAGAATGGGTCTTATTTATTTTTAGTTCTTTCTTACTTTCTTAATCATTATTTAGTCCTTGTTTTTTTATTATTCATCAAGTTCGTTATTATTTGTTATCTAATTGATCCCGATTCCTTTTAGTTGCTAATCTGGTTGCAATTTACTAATTTATACATATTTTAGGATAATTTGTAGTAAATTTGCATTGAATATTTGTTTAAAATATTTTTTTAATTTAAATTTATATTTGATTAGCTAATTATTATTTTTAATATGAATATTTTGTGAAATTTGTAAAATTATAATTATATATGTAACATGTTTAATTAGAAAATATGAGATATTAATTATATCATATTATTTTAACCTTTCTATAATAACTGGTGAATTTTTTGTTTAAAATATTAATAACTGGTGAATTTTTTGGTTAAATATTCTATCTTAGTTTCAATAATGTTTGTTATTAATTTAATTAGTGAAATGTTATTTGTTGATTTAATTATTATGGATGAATAGTTTCTTTAAAAGATGTATGGATTATTGTTTGTTTATTGTATTTTAATTTAGGATATTTTTCTTTTTAATTATATCTATATTTGTGACTTCTGCTCTTCACTAGACTATACATTATAACTGTTTATTTTATTTGTATTTGTAGCCTCCCTCCTCTGACTTGTAATTTAATTATTTAATTAATTTTTATATTTATTAGATATTTTAATATTGCTTATATAGTGAATATTAAATGAAAACAATTTTAACAATTAAATAAAATAACTGTCAATAAAAAATAATAAAAAAAGATGCTGAACCAATACTTATGTATAGTCTCTAATACTTTCTCTAGGGTGTATCAAACTTTTAAATTTAGCTCTAAAGGGAGAATATAAGTATTCGAAATTTGAATATAGATGTCGAATCCGTTGTTTAAATTTTTCAAAAAGAATTTATTTGTTTACTTTTTAAAAATTAGGTGATAACTCTTAAATTTCTATAGAACTGATTCTCAATATTTCAATCTCACACTTCTCTCGGATTCCAATTACCTGAGAAAATAATGATAATATTATTATAAAAATTATTCCATTAAACTGAAATCCCGCATTCATAAAATTGTTCTTATAAAAATTTGATTTTTTTGTTAAATAATATTATTTTTAGATTTAAAAAATATTTTAATATGTTTATGAAAATAGTTTAATTATATTATTAATATAATTTAATAGCTATTGATAAAATTTTTAAAATTTTAATTTTTTATTCATAAAATTCATATTAAACGATCTATTATCAATTTTTTTAAAAAAAAAATCTTAAGTTTTGCTTCAAAATCAATAATGTGAGATATAATTTGAATCTAAATCCCAGGTATATATAATATTACATGGATTACTATATCTATACTTCCAATTTTTGAATGATATATGATTTGAAGGACAATGTAAACTACAAGAATGTAAAAATCTGTGTAATAAAAAATAAAAGAAAAGGAAAGAAAAATATGCCAACAGTATGCACAGCCATTGACTTCAATTTCAACAAGTCCTATGTACATGGATGTAATGTGTTCATCCATTTCCCCAACAACTAATTAGGATAGGAAATCAGATAAAATCCAAAGTGAGCAAAATGAAAATCCTCTTTAGACCCTGCTCTGTCCATTTGTCATTGAATTAATTTATACCATAAGAAACATATAAGTAATACATAATAAACTTTATGATAATTATCATTTAATATGAATTGTAATTTTTTGAAGTATTTAAAAAATATGATAAAATATTTTAAAAAATAAAAATATATACATAAATTTTTTTCATTGTAGTTACCGAAATTAGATTGTTGCTTAGGGTTTCTTATCGAAACAAAATTATATTATTTTTGTTTAATAAATAAGTACATTGTTAATTATTTAAATATTATAAATAATAATTCTTAAAACGGTAAGAATTGATGAATTTTGCTCTATTCTCTAAATATATTTATTTAGTCCGAATCTAATAAATTTATAAATAGAAATTAAAATAAATGTGAAAATTCATTCTTGATTAAGAAATCTAAAAATATAAACTCTTTTCAAATTTCTTAATCTGAAATAAATTTTTACATTTAGAGTTTTGAAATTTTTAATCAAGTTTGAAATGAAAGACAATGGTGAAGTACATGAGATGTTGATGAATAATAAATAATTTTTAGATTTATTTTTATTTAAAATGCTTTCAAGAATTTTAAAAATATATATATATGTAAATATATTTATAGCTGATGGTGATTAGCGTTTAAAAAGATTATTTTAAAAATATATAAATATTAAATAAATTATAATTATAAAATATTATCTAGTTTAAAAAAATTATACTATATACAAGAGATTGTGAATAACTAACGCATAACGTACATCTTAAAATTTCTCGTCCGACAATCCACCGATTCTCTTAGTAAATGCCATGCCCACTTAAGATTCAAATTAGTGATTGGCCAGCTTCCACGTAGTTTCACCGATTCTCTTAGTAAATGTCGTTCCTTTTTGTGGGACAAAGGAAAGAAACAATATCTCCTGCATCGCAAAAACAAATTTCCTCATAATGCATAAGAACGGTTGTGCTTGTAATAATAATGTCGAAGTTTAAGTTCTAACCATTTTTATTTTTATAAATTGTTTTTTGGTAGCTAACATTTAGAATTATTAAAATATATTGAATTAAAAACTTATTAATTATTTTTATAAATTTTTTCAATATATCAAAAAAATATCTATGAATATTTTAAGTGTTATAAGAACTTAAAATTTTTATTAGAAGTGGAATATTTCAGCTTTAGAATCCTTTTTTTTTTTCGATTGTGCAATAGAGCCAGTAGCATACATCTTTTTGAATAATTTCCGATTTAAAAAAATAAGAATAACACAAAACTCTTCTGTCAAAAAAAAAAAAAAGGCAGACTCGTGTTCAATACGAAAGGAGACGGAATAAATGAGTCAAGAACAGTAGCCCTCTATAAGTATATACACGAACCAAAATCTTGAGCCAAAATCCACAAAATTCAAAATCATTCTTCTTCGACATGGAACCTAATCAGCACATAGTTATGTTACCATTCATGGCTCATGGCCATCTTATCCCTTTTCTAGCTCTAGCTAGGCAAATCTACCACAGAACTGGCTTCACCATCACCATTGCTAATGCCCCTTCTAATATCCAATATCTGCGTTCGACAATGAACTCCTCTTCTTCACCTGATGAGCCCAACATCCGTCTGGTGGAGCTTCCATTCTCCGTTGCAGATTCTGGGCTGCCCCCCAACACTGAAAACTCTGAAAACTTGCCTTTAGACCTTATTGGAAAATTTTTCGAAGCATCGACAACACTGAAGGACCCAGTTCACCACCTTCTATCTGATATTGTAGCTAAAGAAGGACGCCCCCCGCTGTGCGTCATATCAGATGTTTTCTTTGGATGGGGAAATGAGGTTGCCAACAGTGTAGGATCTGTTCATTTGAGTTTCTCTACCGGTGGTGCGTATGGGACCCTGGCTTATCTGTCTCTGTGGCTGAATCTTCCTCACCGAAAAGCTGATTCCGATTATTTTCATGTGCCAGGGTTCCCGGATCGGTGCCGCTTCCACATAACACAGCTGCATTATTTTATGAGAAACGCCGATGGTACCGATTTGTGGTCTAAGTTTATGCAGACCCAGATTTCACTTTCTTTGCAGTCCTGTGCTTTTTTATGCAATACCGTTGAGGAAATTGAACCGATGGGATTGGAGTTGTTGAGGGAATATATAAAGATTCCTGTTTGGTCTATTGGTCCCCTTCTTCCACCTGCTGTGCTCAATGCTTCACCATCACTTTCAAGTTCAAGAATAACCATTCAACGTGCTGGTAAGCAACCTGAGATTTCTGCAGAGAAATGTTTGGAATGGCTGCACTTTCATAGGCCGGATTCGGTTCTTTATATTTCCTTCGGTTCACAGAACAGCATTCGACCTGCCCAGATGATGGAATTGGCTATTGGATTGGAAGAAAGTGGAAAGCCTTTCATTTGGGTCATAAGGCCACCAGTTGGTTTTGATAGAAGAGGTGAATTTAGAGCAGAATGGTTACCGAATGGATTCGAAGAGCGAATTAATAGTACCAAAAAAGGGTTTCTTGTGCGAAATTGGGCACCGCAGTTGGAGATTTTGTCACATAAGTCTATTGGCGCATTTCTGAGTCATTGTGGTTGGAATTCAGTAATGGAAAGTTTGAGTCAAGGTGTGCCTATTATAGGATGGCCTTTGGCAGCAGAACAGGCTTATAATTTGAAAATGTTGGTGGAGGAAATGGGTGTTGGTGTAGAGTTGACAAGGGGATTGGAAAGTAGTATCGCGTCCAAGGACGTGAAGAAGGTTATAGAGTTGGTAATGGACCTAAAAGGGAAAGGGGATGACATGCGAAAGAAGGCTGTAGGGGTTGAAAAGTTGATAAAGGCATCGGTGAAAGAGGAGGGAGAAGAGAAGGGATCCTCAGTTAAAGCATTAGATGATCTTGTAAGGACCCTTTTGTCCCGAAGAAATGAGAATTAGTCAATGGCAAAAATATGGTGGTAGTAGTATTTGATTTTCTTTTCTATATAAATTTTATATTTGGCTTGATCATCTATCCCACTTTTTATCTTTAATTCTATCAAATTCTATATTTATCTAATTTATTTTTAATCAATTAAATAGCTCTTAAGAGAGTTGTATTACTATCAGAATTATATCCAATGCTATCAAATACTATTACGTAATTATAAAAAATGAAATATATAGATTTAAAAATTAATATACCAAAATATCAAAAAATTAAATGACATATATTCAAATTCAACATAAATTTAAAAAATAAGCAAACGTGAATATAATCACATTAGAATATATTATTAAAGCCAACACTTATCATTATTCTTGATCAATTGCATGACACCTAGATTTTTTCTTAGTCAATTGCATGAATAATTTTATTAATTTTTAAATTTTAAAATAGTATAAGTTTTGAATTTTAGATTCCTAGGATGCAAACACAATGATGAGAATTTTATTAAATTTATTTTCAAAGAATGAAGAAAATAAGGTTTAAAAATGGACAAAAGTTTGGACAAATCTGGAACTAAATTTACCCTTTAAATAACTAAGCAAAAAGCTTAATCTTGACATTTATTAAGAGGTCTGTATAACCAACTCAAATATTTGTACAAACAATCCATGGTTTGTACAAAAAAAAAAAACTCACTAAAAGCCAAGTAGCAAGAAGCTTCTAGAATAGTGACCAACATATCCCAATTGATTGTACAGTCTAAATAATTATTTATATGGATAACCACTTGGTTGTACAAATAAATTCAAAATCCCAAGTTCTAGAATATTCGATAACTTTATCTATAAAGAGAGAGGAAGAGAGGAGAATAGGGTACAAGCTATGCTACGTAGTATAAGTACACCTCCTTTGTCTCTATTAATACCTCATCGCTTGAGGGGTGGAAAAGGCTAATTTTCTACTATAAGGAATTATTGCCAAATTGAAAACTTAGAATTTTAAACACACACCCATTCATAGAAACCATAGGTATTCACCCACACTGAAAGTTCAAGGCAAAAGACAAAGTTTAACCTTCCTTTGTATTGAGATTTTTACATTTTGTAGAAGAATAACATCATTTGAGGTGCCTTTAAGGGTCATAAACTAACTCCCAAACTATTTTAGGCCACATTTTTTTCTTCTTTCTTTCTCTTCTCTTCTTATTTTTTTCTATGTGATTTTCTATCAAAAACAGACTCAAAGGTCTGTATATATATACTTTGTTGTCTATACAGATATCTTTGTGATTTATATAGACCCACTGCTGATGAGCACTATTTTCATGCAATGCCATTGCTTCTTGTTTCTTTGATTTTTAGTCCTTCTCTTTGCATCTTGAGCCCAAATATGAATGGGATAAAGTAGGTTGCAACAATTAAGAACCTTTATCTACCATCATTAGTTATATTTTGTGATTAAATATCATTTTAGGAGAGATTAATATCTTAAACATGGCTTAATGTCCTTTTTTTTTTGTCCCTTTTATGTATGCAATTGAATGGAACATGATGGGAAAAGGCTGTCAGGCTATTTGCATATGTTATTTTAGTATTTTTCTTTATGTTTATCAACATAATCCTTGAAGGAAGTTGGTTAGTCTTTTTTATGGCCAAACTAGCTCTTTTTTCATCTATATGGCATCGGTTGTAAAGGGACATCATTGGAATAGGTAATAGACACCTATTACCTCGATTGATCTAGTTTAAATTTTGTCCACTTGGCTCACTTAACTTATTTTGTCACCACACATGCATGCACTCACCAAGGGATGCATCCTAGCCCATTTTATGGCTAGGATTGCATCTCTCCCTTGTCTTTGATGTGTTGTCCATGTTTAAGGGTTGTTTAGGTAAGGTGTTGGACATCAAGGACTGCATGATTCTGCCCCATATTTTTCCAGTGATTGATGTGTTCCTTTCTTGCTTTGTCTTCCAAAATTCATATGATTTATGACATCTAATATATCATAGATGTTTTACATATTATTTTATAGAGCATTTAAGCATATTTTGATGTTAGGACAGTATGTTTAGACATTCATACCATACTTTATGATTGCTTAAATGTTGAGTATCTTATAGTGAGTATTTAGGATGTTCCCTGAATAAGGTAAATATGGTATTACCTTTCCATATTAAGTTTTCATGATCTGCCTCTTTTGTTAATTTTGAGTACTAACTTGTGCCTCCTTTTGCAAGTTATAAAGGTCAATATTTGCATACTATGTTTTTATTTATGTGATTATGTGAAAACTCCCATTCGATCATGTATCTCCCATCCCCATGGTAAAATGATTGTACATGTTATGTTTGATATGGGTGTATGAAATAGGATTATTCTAATATGGACTAAGTAATTGATAAGGATAAAACTTTTAAATATGAACCATAGATTTTTTTTAAGGCTAAATTCTAAAGTCTAGGCGACTTGGGGGTGTCTAACCTCTTTTCCCAGTCATATCCAATTTTCAAACCCAATATTTGATGGGATGAAGATAGGTTAGACCTTATAGTTGATCTATTTGGACCAAAACTCATCCTTGCTCAAAATTTTATTTCGACTAAAGTCAAATAGTTGCTCTAATCAAGTATTTGGGGGTATTATCAAAGTATTACCCATCTAAGCCTTTCGTTGGCCACTTGATATTTTATGGATTTCTACCTATCAAAAAAGCCTTCCTCAATCACATGTGATACGAACAAGGTTGATTTTTGGATCCTGATTCGTATGTAGCACAAGTCCCAAGCTTTATTTCAAAAGATCAAAACAAGATAAACTCTTAAATCCCAATTAGACCTCTAGAAAACTTGTTTCTAGCAATCTAAATTATAAAGATTCAAGAGGTGTTAATCTCAACCTTAAATTAACTAAGTAATTTAAGACCTAGATTAAA
>CATIWR010325485.1:0-22748 GCA_949677035.1 Omphalea diandra | reverse complement strand
GGACCAATAGGTCCCAAATCATATGTCAAATGAATTACAGGAAGATGGACCAATAGGTCCAAAATCATATGTTACATGAATCACATGAATATCCCGAGAGCAATGTTTGCCTTGC
The DNA here is from genome assembly GCA_949677035.1 of Omphalea diandra. Taxonomy (NCBI): domain Eukaryota; kingdom Viridiplantae; phylum Streptophyta; class Magnoliopsida; order Malpighiales; family Euphorbiaceae; genus Omphalea; species Omphalea diandra. The sequence continues at coordinate 22,633 of CATIWR010325485.1, read as the reverse complement.
TTGGCCACGATAAAAATAAAGCTATTGCATTTGCACTTGCATAGTTAATTGTTATACTTGCAATGTATCTTAATGATATTTGATTATGGATTATGCCATGAGAATTTGATTATTGTTTTTATTCACTGAGTCGCGACTCACCAAATCTCAAAAGTTTTTCAGATACTGAAGAATAGGAATTGGACACTTTCGTGCTTTCAGTTTTACATGGAGACATATGGACCATAGGTCGTTGGCTGAATCCCTACTCTCTCTCTCCTTGTGTCATATACATATATGTACATCAAGTAAATGTTTGATTGTGTGTAGGATGAATAAAACCTTTATGCATATGTATTTTGAACATGAATGATATGAGTTATGTAAATGAATATGGCTGTTACATCAAAGAGGTCCAAGACTTAGGATTAACCATCCTAGTCCAACAATCTCCCCTTTTTTGATTTTGACAACCTAGATTGATGATAAGGGAAAATAGTGCAGAAATATGAAGTTGGAGACATAAATTGTTCAATGTATACTTAAAAATTTAAGAAAATTTTTCTAAGTAAGACTTTAAGACCAAAATTCTAAGTATGATGCTTCTATGTCCTTATGCTCTTATGCTCCCCCTTAACTAATGTTATTATTTTGCTTTCCCTTTTTGATTCATTTTAGATTCTATCTCTCCCCATTTGGTAAGATAAAAAAGAGAGTAAAAGCGAAAAAGATTAATTACATAAGTAAGCAAGTAAATATAGGGATCAAATGCATAAATAAATGAAGTAAAGCAAGCACATAACACATAATTCCAACAAAGAAACAACTTTTATATATATAAACTTAGAAAAAAGTTATGTGGGATCACATTTTGTAAAAAAAAAAAAAAAGAAAAAAAATACAAAAGAGATCTTAAACTAGAAAGTAAGAGAATCATCTTCAAAAAAGTTTTCATCTTCACCTTCAGCCTCATCTCCATCCTCAACATCATCATTGCCTTATTCTTCATAAGTATTATCAAACTCTTAGAAGTCTGAAAGATGTTAAGGAGAGACTCCTAACTTCTCTTACAAATCGATCATATCATTATAAAAATGAGAGAGGAACAAAAATCTCTTTTTCATCATCCTCATCAAGCTTTTTGTTGATGGTTGCAATGGAGAGTTTAGCCTTAGGCTTTGGTTGAGGAGGAATGGATGGAACTCCTTCTTCAATAACTAGTCTCCTCTGTTTGGAAGCTTGTGAAGTCTTTATTTTCTTAGCTCCAATGACACCTAGGGTATAGGCATAGGTATTCGGGTGAATCGCTTTGGCATTGAGGAGATAGGTGGATCAAGGAAGTTTTATGAAGGAAGAAGTTTCTTGGTGAGGAATTTTTCATTTTCCTCATCAAGTGCTCCTACAAAGTGATATATGGCTATAATATGTGAAGGTGAAAGGAATTGGCTTTGGGGTTTGGTACTCATATGGATCAATTGATCCATAAGATACCGTCTAGTTTGAATAGGCTTATTTTTGACAAGGCAGAAAAGAAATGCCAAGTCTTTTTGTGATACATTCTTATTACCATCACCTCTAACATATACTGAAAAGGTGATGATATGATGGAGTATCCAAAGAGGTAGGGTTTCAATGTGTTTGGCTAGGGAGGATCTTAGTCATGTTTGGTTTCAATTGAAATTTTCGACCAAAATTCAGAGTAGATGACATCAAGTATGAATATTATGAAAGGAATGTTTTCTCCAACTTGAAGATTGAAGAGAGAAGAAAGTTGGTCGAAAGTAATATGAAAAGAATTGCCAAAGGCCTGAAATACTAACTTGTATTGCCCCACTCGAGAATCGTCTTTGCGACTCAATTAGACTCTGTACATAAATTCCCTCACAACTTCTTCATAACAGGGTTCATCCCAAAAGATGAACTCGTTTTAGCCCACGTTGGAGAGGAAAGCACGAATCTCTATATTGATGCCCAAGGTCTCCAACAGAAAGGTAGAAGGTATCTTGTTGGGGAGAATGATCTTGGAATAATTGGCTTTGTACCTCTCTTTCTCCTCCCTGGTGATGTCTTTCATTAGGTGGAGTGCAGGGGGTGCATAGGGTTGAGCCACAACCTTGCCCTTATCTGTCTTGAGATCTTCTTAGGAGCTATTTGCAAAGGATGAAGAGATTTGTTATTTTAGAGAGTTTTGAGAGAGAAAAATTGATGTTGGAAGTGAAGTGAGGATGTTACTATTGAATGAGGGTTTTATAACCATTTGAAGTCTCTATAAATGGCTAGAAATACATTGATGAAGAGATAGAAATGATTAGTAGTCAAATCACTTAAATGTCTAAGCGGTTACCCTAATTTGCATTCTTGAAGTCATGAATTCGACCATAAATTCTGGAAAATGTGAGTAATAGACAAATTTTCCTCAGGAATATGCACTTCAATGGTAAAAAATTTGAATTATTGAGCAAAATTCGCAGTGGAGCTTGATTCTCACGACCATGATTTGATGTTTGACAGCCAGGTGAATAGGACTTATAATTCGCGATAGTGGAGATAAGATAAGATAGCGATCTTGAATTATGAGTCAGCAAGGATAAGAATGAAAAAAATAAGTTTTGAAAGAATCAAAAAAATGTGATCCACTTGGAATATGCCACACAAAAAATATAAGTCATATAATTAACAAACAACACACATAACAACCATACATAAGATCAAATTTTCACTTTAGGGAGCTTCCATCAAACATTCTCAATTCTCTCTTAATGAAGTTGAATCTTTCTTCATTGAGAGGTTTAGTGAAAATGTTAGCAAGTTGATGATTTGTGTTAATAAACTCTAACACAATATCACCCTTTTGCACATGATTTATAAGGAAATGATGTCTAATATCTATGTATTTGCTCCTAAAGTGTTGGATAGGATTCTTAGAAAGATTAATAGCACTAGTGTTATCACATTTAATAGGAATGTGATCAATCACTTTGCCATAATCCTTCAATTATTATTTCATCCAAAGAACTTGGGTGCAACAACAACCCGCAACAACATACTCGGCTTCTGTGGTGGATAAGGTAATTGACACTTGCTTTTTGCTAAACCAAGATACTAGGCATTCTCCTATAAATTAGTAAGTCCCAAAAATGCTTTTTCTATCTAATAAACTACCCACATAATCTGCATTCGAATATCTTATGAGACTAAAGGATGAATCCCTAGGACATCATAACCCTAAGTGAATTGTGCCATGTAAATACTTAAAAATTCTTATAACAATATTTAAATGAAACTCACTAGGAAAGGATTGGAACCTAGCACATATACAAACATTAAACATCATATCCGACCTAGAAGTAGTAAGATAAAGTAGAGATCTGATCATACCTCGATATCTCTTTTCATCTATCGTCTTACCCAATAAATTTTTGTCTAGCTTGATGGTACCACTCATGGGGGTTTTGGCTACTTTGCAACCATCCATGCCAAACTTCTTGAGTATCTCCCTTGTGTATTTGGCTTGGTTGATGAAGATCCTTTCTTTGGTTTGCTTGATGTGTAGACCAAGAAAGAACTTAAGCTCTCCCATCATGCTCATTTTGAATTCCTTAGTCATACACTTAGCAAAATCCTCACAAAGAGACTCATTAGTAGCACCGCAAATGATATCATCAACATGGATTTATACAAGTGCATCATGCTTGTGCTTTTTAACAAATAGTGTGGTGTCCATCTTTCCTTTTTCAAAATCATTTTTCAAGAGAAATGAACTAAGTCTTTCATACCAAGTTCTTGGAGCTTGTTTCAATCCATATAAGGCTTTGTTCAATTTAAAAACATGATTTGGAAAACAATGAGACTCAAAATCAGGAGGTTGTTAAACATAGACTTTCTCCTCAATAATTCCATTCAAAAATACACTTTTCACATCCATTTGAAAAAGCTTAAAATTCATGTGGCATGCAAAAGCTAAAAGTATCCTAATGGCCTTTAATCTTACAACGGGGGCAAATGGCTCATCATAATTTATGCCTTCCTCTTGATTATATCCCTTAGCAACCAATCTAGCTTTATTTCTTGTGATAAGGCCTAGTTCATCTAACTTGTTCCTAAACACTAATTTGCAACCTATAATTGAGTGTTTTTTAGGCCTAAGAACAAGTTTCCATACCTTGTTTCTCTCATATTGGTTGAGTTTCTCTTGCATAGCAAACACCTAACTCTCATCATCAAGAGCCTCATCAATTGACTTTAGCTTAAGTTGAGAAACAAAGGCAAGATTATTATCTAAAGGATTAAGTTGTGATATAGTACTTACACCCTTGGAGGTATCACCAATGATCAAGTCTTTAGGGTGATATTTGAAAAATCTCCTATCTTTGGGTAGATCTTGGCTTGGCTCATCTCTTTGTTGATGTTATGGCTGCTCATCTTCTTTTGATGATTCACCTTCTTCCTTGCTTTTATCCTCTTTTCTTGTGGTGTCTTTAAATTTCAGCTTTTCAAAATCACCTATAAGATCATTAACAAAAACACATTTCCCAGGATCAAGTTTACTAGATTCATCAAAGACAACATTCATAGACTCTTCAACTACCATTGAACTCTTGTTAAAGACTTTATATGCCTTGCTAAGGGTGGAATAGCCTAAGAATATTCTTTCATTGGTCTTGGAGTCAAATTTCCTATGATTATCCTTGGTATTTAAAATATAACACTTACATGACAAATAGGTATGAAATCTTGGGCTTTCTGCCATTCCTCATAAGAAGTTTTATTAAGAATGGGCCTTTTAAAAACTTTATTTGTAATGTAACACGAAGTATTAATGGCTTTGGCCCAAAAGTAATTTGGTAAAGATCATTGAGCATAGTTCTAGCTATTTCTACTAGTGTTCTATTTTTTTTCTCTCTGCAACACCATTTTGTTATGGTGTTGTAGGAGTTGAAAAGTTATGAAAAACTCTATTCTCCAAACAATAAGTTTCAAAAGACTCATTTTGAAATTCCTTTCCATGGTCACTTCTAATAGAAAAAATGAAGTAACTTTTTTCATTTTGAACTCTTTCTGCAAAACTCTTGAAAGCTTCAAAAGTATCACTCTTATGAGCTAAAAAGGATACCCAAGAAAAACTAGAGTAGTCATCAACTAGGACTAGTGCAAAATGCTTTCCATCTAAGCTAGCACTCCTAGTAGGTCCTATCAAGTCCATATGAACTAGTTGAAGAGGTCTAGAAGAACTTACAACATTTTTAGCTTTGTGGTAGGCTTGATGTTGCTTCCCCATTTGGCAAGGACCACATGTCTTGTCTTTAGTAAAGTTTAGCTTGGGAAGGCCTTCCACTTATTTTCCTTTAGACAGGCTTTAAAGAAGATCCATGTTTGCATGTCCAAGCCTTCTATGCCATAACCAAGCTTCATTGTTTAAAGATATAAGACACTTAAAAGATTGGTTAACCAAATTGTCTAAGTCAATTTAGTAGGTATTGCCTTTCCTTTCACCCTTGAAAATAACCTCATCATCCATTAAAGTGGTGACTCAGGATTCCTTATGATCAAAGGTAACTTTATTATCTTTTTCAAACAATTGACTTACACCTAATAAATTATGTTGTAAGCCACTAACTAATAAAACATTATTAATTAATGAACAACCATTCTTACCACTGGTTCCAATGCCAATTACCTTACCCTCGGCATTGTTACCAAATGTGACATCTCCACCTTCTTTTTCCTTCAATGTCATGAATAACTTTCTATTTCTAGTCATATGCTTAGAACATCCACTATCCACATGTCAATTGCTTGATTTAGTGGTTGCCACACTCCCCTACACAACAAAAGTGAGTCACCTTTTCTTAGGTACCTAAGCATACTTGGGTCCTAGGAGGTTAGGAGTTGAAGGGTCCTCCAACTTGAGGTGACCCTTTCTAATAAAATAATGAATGTTAATATGCCCAAATTTCATGCAATAATGGCAGTGGAGTTTAGACTTATGAGTCTTTCTCTTATGCATAAATTTAGTACCAGTAGGAGGCTTCTTATACCTTAATTATGTGAATGCATGCATATGCATGTATGATGAGAAGTAGTAGGGAATTGTTTATGAGAGTGAACATGCTTTTTGTACATGTAGGCATGGTCAACTTTTTAAATCTTGACTCTTGAGCTTGGGGGAGCCTTCCCTTTGCCCTTAGGCTTAGGATGCTTAGTGCTAGGAGCACTTTTCTTCCTAATTACCTCAACACTTGAGGTTTGAGGTTTTAATGATCTAACAAATGTAGTTTGAGATGATGAGGAGGCTCTGTTGAAGCCTATACCATGTCTAATTAGTGGTGGTCTTTATGACATAATCACTGTGTCTAAGGCTTCCTTTCCTTTATGGAATTTAAGGATTGATCTTCTAAGCTCAATGACTTCTCCCTTTAGAGAGTCATTCTCTTTTCTTAATGAAGCCAATAAAGAAGATGATGTAGAAAGACTTTCTATAGATTTTTTGAGCTCATCATTTGATGCTCTTAAATCACTTATAACATCATTAATGGATTTCTAATCATCCTCTAATTTTTGACACTTTTCTTGTAACACTTCATTTGTACTTGTGTTTGTCACATCTCATAGTAAAAGCCTCTAGAAGCTCTTCATCTATCTCATCAAATTCATCAAAATCACAATGAGAGTGGGAAGAAGTACCTACCTCATTTGGAGAATCTTCTTGTGCCATGAAGTAAATGTTAGTAAGTTCTCCTTCTTCTTCATCTTCACTTGAGCTGTCATCCCAAATGGCTGAAAAACTCTTCTTCTTCTCCTTGTCCCATCTCTTCTTCTTTTTTAATTTAAGACAAATGTATTTGATGTGGCCTTGCTTGCTACATTCATAGCAAGTGACTTCATTGGATCTCTCTCTTGGATTAAGAGCTATCTTTTTAAAGCTTTTTCTTTCTTTTCTTCTTCTAATAAACTCTTTTGTCCTTTTTGAGAGCATTGCTAGCTCCTCTTCTTCTTTATCACTTTCTATATTACTAGAGTTAGTTTCTACCTCTTTCTCCTTTATTGAGGATTTGAGTGCCAAGGTTCATTTTTCTTTTTTTGGTTTATCTCCTTGACCCCTTAGTTTCTTCATTTGCTCATCTTTTTGTAAGGCCAACTCATGAGTTAAGAGTTTATCTATCAATACATCTATTGGAACCTTTTCAATCTCCTGATTGGACTCTTGGATGCTACATACTCTTGCGCTAAACTTATCTAATGGAAGAGTTTTAAGGATTTTTGTGTTTAGCTCATAGTTGGTGAGAGTCTTTCTAAATTTCTTCATGTTAGTGATGATGGATAGGAGTTTATTTGTCATTTCAGTGATGCTTTCATGGTTCTTCATCATGAAGAGCTCTCATTCCATCACGTACATCTCCAAACGGCTTGATTTAACCAAAGTTGTGCCCTTATGGTAGTTCTCAAGAGTCTTCCAAATGACATGAGCTATTTGGCAATGTTGCATTCTTCCAATCTCTTTCTTAGAGAGAGAGAGAGAGAGCTTAGAAGAATGGCCATTGCTCTCTTATTTTTGCCAGTTGATCTCCTATGGGATTCAACCCAATCTTCTCTTAGAATAAGTTCTTCAATTCCATCAACTATTTTAATGGGTGGCTTCCATTCTTTGACAATACATTCCAAAGGTCCACCACATATGTATAGAGGTAGATTTCCATTTTATACTTCTAACGAGTGTAGTCAGATCCATCAAAGTAGGGCTTGAGGTGTGAGTGGATTCCCTTTTATGCTATGAACTTTGCTCACCCAATTAAGGCTTGTATGTGAGACTTGGCTTTGATACCACTTATTGGCCCTAGGCACCAAGAAAGGGGGAGAGGGGTTGAATTAATGTATAAAAGAAATTTAGATGAGGATAAAGAAATGAGTAGAAGAGAAGACACACAATTTATAACAATTTGGGTATAATCAATCCCACATCCACTCTCCAATTCTCTACAATTAGGTGTTCTACTAACTCAAAATGGTGTTTCTAAGCTTACACCTAACTTTTACACTTTGTGTTTTCAAGGCTCACACAATAACCTTTACACTTTGTGCTTTCAAGGCTCACATAATAACCTTTCTTACAAGTGTTTTCTAGGGACCACACTAAAACCTCTCTTAGGTGTTTTCAAAGGCTCACACTATAACCTTTCTTACAATTGATGTTTAAAGCTCACACCCAACAATTACAATCTCATAAAGAAAGTGAAAAAATTGATTAGTAAAAGATTGAGAGCTTTAACACAAGTAATGAATTCTCTATCTGTCTCATTTTATCACTATTTGGTAGAGTATTTATACCCCATATCCATCAAAGAGATTTTAAACTTTAAAGCTAGATAAATGTCCAAGACATGCTAGGTAAATTATGCATTAATTGCATGTTAGGCAGGAGTAGAGGTTGAAAAATCCAAATTTCCATACGAGAGCAAAAAATTACAGCAAAAAAACCCATTTGTGTCTAATGGCTAGTCCACGCAGCAGCTCCTCATTGGTCCATCAGGAAAATATAGTCGTTGCATTCTAACTGCCTATAAAAGTCGCAGTCGTAATTCTTCCTTGTACAGGGAGCAACTAAAGATGCAAATTCTTCTGTTTGAAAGACAATATTCTTCTTTTTGAATTGCGGTCACTACCCAAAATGTCACCCTAATGAATTTTGTTCTCTAATGGATACTTGGGACACTTGGCATACTATGATTGTGGACTAGCTTCCCTCTTTAATCACTTTGAAAGTTGCAGTCCCGATTGAGGCATGACACACATCGTAATTTCGTTTGTGACTTTGACACTCCAATCTTTGGAATGAGTTGCGACAATGATGATGCCTGTGAATCCATCTGGTTAAGTTTCACCCTGTCCTTGAACTAAGTCACAGTCATGAATTATAGACCACTGACCATGAATTTGGATGAACTTTTCCTATTTGAAGATTATGCAATCCTTTAATCTTTCAATGGAAAATCTAACTTAATTCTGCAAAACAACTCTCAATTGAAACATTAGGATTGATCAATCTCATTTTTCAAGGTCAAAAGAGGTCCAAGACTTAGGATAAACCATCCTAGTCCAACAGGTGTGAGCCTAAAACACTAGGTTTAGTGTGAGCCTTGGGAAAACACTTGCAAGGTTTGGTATGAGCCTAAACACTAAGTTGAGTGTGAGCATGTAAAATACAAGTGATTGAGTGAAACACCCAATTGGTGAATTAAGGAGTGAATGTATGGTTGGTTAATACCCAAACCACTAAAAAACTCTTGTGTTCATTCTTTTCCTACTCTTTCTCTAATCTTTCATTTTTGTGAGCATCCTCCATAATCAGAAGTTCAAATCTACCACCAATTTAACCTTCCCTTCTTGGTGCACTAGGGCCAACAAAAGTAATTTACAAATTCCCAATATTAAAGCTCTCTTATACTAAAGCCAAATTATGATTTATACTTCATGAGGAACTTACATACATGAACAGGAACACCATATGCATAAAATTACTAATAAAATATAGGTAATTCATCTTCAAAGCTATTGAGTTGGTGTTATTACAAAATCACTTATATCAATCTCAGATTGTCCTTACCTCGCTCTTATTTAATCTCTCTATGCTTATAGTTGTCAAACAATAACTACAGGAGCTCTTATCCATTGTAGGCCTACTGGCTAAAATGGCAAGTTAGTTGGTGTATTCACTCTTGAGCCATCTTCAGTAAAGTATATTGTCCTTTTTAGGGCTTATTGTAGGTGTTTTTCGTCTTTTCCTTCTTATTTGTCTTTCATTAGTTATGGGAAACCTAGTCTGGGCATCAAAAGTAATAATAGATTGGGAAGATCCTTCTTTATCACTATAAAAATCTGTCTACTTAGCAATGAAATTTTTTATCACTAAGAAGGCAAATTTCATCACTGAGCTTGCTTAGCGATGGATTTAGACTTATTGTCACTAAGTTGTAGCAATAGAATATAGCTTTGCTACGAAATAATGATGAAAATTTCCTCACTAAATTCCCATCTATTCCATCTCTAATCTTAGTGACAAAATAGTGATAGAAATTTTTCGTTTCTAATGGAAATTTTCATCGCTGAGCTTAGTAAAGAAAATTTTTGTCGCTATTTTATTACTAACAGATTTCCATTGCTATTTCATCGCAATTCCATCAGTATTTCATTACTATAATTTTAGTTAATAATTTTTTATATTAAATGTTTTATTTCTATTTATATTTACAATTTTATTAAAAATTAATATTAAAAGGAATACAATATATAAAAATAATTATTTTATTAAATTAAAATAAATTGTATTATGTTTACAATAACATTGTTTGTATAAGATACATAAATATGAAAAAAAATCTAATCATTTTTGTCGTGATCATGTGCCTCCACATAATCATCATCCTTTAAAGGCAAAGATGCTGTTAGGGGTGCTAGTACCATAGGCATCTAATTGTGCATGGTAACTAACATAGAAATTAGTGTTTATCATATGCTCTGTTGCATGGCCTCAAATCATGCATTAAACTCTTGTTGAAGCTAGTCATGAAGCTCAGCTCGAATCTCGTCTTAGACCTGGCTCATAATACGCGATATCAATTCTAGGTCTGGAGCCATATATGATGTGGTTGAGTAAGAGATAGCACAAGAAGGTGGATGACTAGATGTCGCTTTACAACCAAGTCCATACACTTTGATCTTCTTGAATCCTCCTACAATATCCAGGTACAACTAGTTGGTGTTGAGGGCTTGAGATTCCTTAGTACCCTTCGACAGTTATGAAGTAGCTTTAAGAATAATTCTCTTTACTGCATCCTAATGAATTTGAATAATCATTATGAAATATAACTGAAGTTATTATAATTGCAATTTATTCAAAATGAGAAATAACGCACTGATTTTTATTTAACTCACATTGATGTCTTGTGATTTGTATCAACAAATTGATTATCGCTTTTCTTAATATATATCTTCTTGCAAATCTCAAAGTTTATGGTCAAACATTTCAATTCTTTCTCCTGAAATAAAATTTTATTACTTTAGTTGAAAATTTCATGAAAAAAAAAGGATAAGTAAATAAACTAACAAAATCCAAAACGCACTCAAGGAATGATCTAGATTTGGTTATATGGTGAGATAAACCAGTACCAACCCCAACAGTCTTGTGTCTGTTCCTGGAAGCTTGGACAAATCGAGCTTTAAATTCTAGTGTATCCCATTTTTGCTTTCACAAATTTCAAATATCTTTGACGACATATTCTAGTGGGATAAAGAATCTGAATACCGCCTAGATATTGTATGCTCTCATACAATCTTGATCATGGACTCCATAGTAGTATCCTAAAGAAAATATTTTTGAATATAAGGAAATAAAAAATGAACACATGAATTAAAATTACATTAATTAAAAATTTTAAATTATACCTTGAACTCTTCTCAATAGAAATTTTTGGTGTTCACTGACACTAACTTCCAAGCATAACCTTTAGGGTTTAAATGCTTCTTGAAAATTGAGGAAAATACGGGTAAAACATTGATTCCCTGGGATTAAACTGAAAGAAATGTACAGTTACATTATATATATATATATATACACACACACACACACACACACATCTTATACCAATAACCTATATCCTAGGTCGATGAGAAAATGAAGGATAAACTACCGATACAGTAGAAGTATCGTAGGCAAGTGACTAAATGGGTACAACTGGTGGTGAAAAGAGGCTAAGAATGTGAAGGTGATGCTGCAATTGGTGCAACTAGAGGTGATGGAGTGGGTTGATCATATAATGGTATATATGGTGATGAAAAAGAAGGCCTATCATGTTGGCCTCAACTAGCATCTCATGTAGTACCTCGCCTTGATGAACTCCCATGATATTGATCATTCCTTCACATCTTATGAAATATCTAAATATGTGTGTTTAGAAATTCACTTACATTCAATCATATTATAATATAAATATTATAAATGGAGTTGTGATTACACTACATTTAATCACTATCGACATTATGTAAATTAACATCATCATCCTCATTATCACCATCATCATCACTATCATCTAATTCTTCATTTTCTGACGCATTGTCCTCATTATTGCTCTCATCAATGCCAATAAATGAACTCGTTGGATCAATCAAGCTCATTTATTGATTTTCAACTTGAAGGTCGATTTCATGAACATCTGTGTCATTATCATGGAAAGATTTACTTTTAACAGTTGGAACTTCCATAATAGATATAGTTTTTATTTTACAAACTACCCACCAATCATTCTTATCCCATTTTAAGCTAGGATATATGGCATAATATACCTATGTTGCTTGCGATGCGAGAACAAATAGTTTATACTTATTAAATCGATTTTTGTAGTTCACATCAACAAGTTTGTATTGCTTATGAACTATCATACCAACATTTAGTTTAGGATTAAAACAATCACAATTGAATAAAATAATTCCTTTGTAGGGTAGTGCAGGGTAGTCTAACTCTAAAACTTCAGTCAATTAACTATAATAGTTACTCTCATCAGCACAACATTTAGTTTAGGATTAAAACAATCACAATTGAATAAAATAATTCCTTTGTTGGGTAGTGCAAGGTAGTTTAACTCTAGAACTGTAGTCAATTAACTATAATAGTTACTTTCATCAGCACTATAATTTATGCCCTTTATGTAAACTCCATAATTATTAGTTACTCTATTAGAACCATATACTCTCAAGTGAGATTTGTAATCATTGACATAATATCCATGCTATGACTTTACAGTACGTAATTGACTTTTTTCCAAATCCTTGATGAAAATGTTGGTAAAACTATTTGATCAATTTTGTGCTTATAATTTATATTAATTTAGCAAGTAAACATTAAATTATGTTACACATACTTGAAAAATACAAGTTTGTCATGCACTTTATATACTCATATATTGATTGAACCAAATAGCAAAATCATTCTCCATATATGCATCAACCTAATTGTCACAATTGTTTGGTAACTTTGTCATAACCTTGACACGTAAATCCTTCATAGCATATGAATAAAACAATATACATAAGTGTATGCAAGTGCAATTCCATATTATCATTATAAAATAGAAATCGAGATGAATAATTACTTAATAAAAGGTGTTAAGTAGAATGTACGTGTGAGTAATATGATATTCTTTGTCAGTAAGCATCTAATAAGTGACTTCCAAGTTTTCATAATCTCCTTTACATTCATCATTATTTCTAGGGACTTTTCAATGTTTATGTATTAATATGGGGCTCAAAGTAGTGTGCATAGAAAGCTAAAGCTTCTTCAAGCAAATATGTATTGCATATTAAACCTTTAACTTAAGTTGTATTTCACACGTTATTTTTTAACTTTCAAAGGTCCCTTATGAATGGGTACATCCAAAGATATTGAATTGGACCTACAATTCTCGCTTCATATGGAAGATAAATTGGGTGATGTTTCATATATTCAAAGAAGCTTAGGAGAAATATACGTTCATACTTACATAAAATAACATGAATATCTTGCATGTATAACAGTTGAAGTTAAATCCTTGAAAAAAAGCTTAACTCTATTAAGGTGTGCCAAACATGCTAGAAGTAGTTCCTGAAATGCAATTGGTATCAACCATTGCATGAAAACATGGCAATCATAATTTTTCATCCCAAACAATTTAAGTCTTTGCATGTCCACACACTTGTCCATATTTAACACATATCCATCTAAAAATTGCAATCCTTTAACCCATTGATATATAGTATATTTTCCTCATTTGTTAAGAGTGTAACAGGGTTTAGGATATTTTCCAATTCTAGGATCATGATCTAATTCTATTATTTGATAAAACTATTGTAAGTTTTCCTTTGATTTGACATTATCTTTAGCTTTTCCTTTCACATTCATCATCATATTAAACATTTTATCAAAAAATTCTTCTCAATGTGCATCACATTTAAATTATGCCTAATCAAGTTAGTTTTCCAATATGGAAGATCCCAAAATATGCTTTGTTTTCTCCTTCCAATTACTTTTGAATTGGTCCATTCACTGTATAACGAACCATATTAATGATTTTGTGCAATCTCCATTCCTCTATCTCTACTAATATCTTATATCCAGACTGGATTGGTGGTGCAGTGTCAGTCACGATTCTATTTTTTTACAAAAGGTTATTTTGTTCCTCCAAAATGGATGGTCATCAGGTAAAAATTAATATTGGTTGTTAGACCACGATGTCTTGCCCCCTTTTAACAAAGTAAAAGCATCTGATTTATCCATGTAATAAGGACATGCCAACTTCCTTGCTATACTCTACCCTGGCGATATAGAATATGCAAAAAAAAAAAAATACTAATTGTCCACATCAATGCAGTACGTAGTTGAAAATTCTGTTTTTTTGTCATATCGTAGGTTTGCACCCTAACTTCCCATAACATCTTTCATCTCTGCGATGAATTAGTACAATAATACATCCAACTTCTCCTTTGGATTTATGGGTCCTTTAACTATCACAATTTAAAACATATATTCTTCCTTCACACACATCCATGAGGGAAAATTTGTATGGAGTTGCAATTATTATAGGCCAAGATGAATATTATTGTAACATCCCTATCTATATTCATTGACATTCTTACATGAACATATTCATTGTATAAATAATTTGCAATCATATATGAACATATGCAATGGATCAATGATCATTGAGATATGTGAATTGGATAAACATGACGATGACACTTGCACCATTGTATTTGGCACACTTGAACATACATGTAATGTTTGTATAGTTCCATGGAAAATTATCTTATGTTGTGTGTATATTATAACATCATAAATAATCATGTCTTAGAACATATTTAAAAGTATAAGGAGCATATGGGGATTAAGAGATGGATGAAGGTGATTAAGGAGTGAAGGAGAGGGACTAAAAGAGGAAAAGTGAACTTCCAACAATGGAAATGAGACACCATGATTTTGTCTTATTTGAATAGGTTTACAAGTTGAATTTTTCATCTTTTAGCAGTAGAATAGAGAGGATAAAAATGAGGGTCAGTAAAAGAAAGATAGAGATAAGAAAGGAAGAAGAAGAAGGAGAAGGAGAGGGAGAAAAATGAGCTGCCTAGGAAGGAATCCTAAACTTTTCTAGTTCAGGGAAAATGGGTAAGTTAATTGATCTTTTTCCCATATGGAATTACTCCCTCATGACATGTTAATCATGCAGGGTTGCAAAGAATTATGGAGTATTTGAGGTAGAGCTCATTTATGGAAGTTGAAATTCAAGAGAAACAAGAGTTGATTGTGTTAGTTTTGTTGTTAGAGCAGAATTTTGTACCTATGATTTCATAACCCTAGAAGAGGAACTTAGGAAAGTATAAAATATAAAAGTTGTAGCTTTTTGCCTCATATAAATGTATATAAACTAGTTTTGCTTAATTTTGTTTGTGGGAGGAGGAGATATGGCTCTTTCATTAGGGCTGGTTCACAACTAACTGAAATCTCCTCAGTCTCTCTGTTTTCTTATATTTTGATGACCTTATGTGCTGATACAGACAAAGTGAAAAACATGAACTTTGTAGGGTTGTATCCCCTCTAAATTTTTGTAAAACAGTTTTACTTGATTTGTTGTGTGAAAGACTGAGGAGATTAGGGCCAGTCACAATTAATGAGCCATATTACTATGAGAGTGCAGCAAGGTCAAGCTGCCATATAAGGAAAATATGCATAAATAATAGGTCCACTTGCATAGACCATGCCATAGTTGTATACCAAGCATGCATAATCATTTTGAAATACTTATAACCATGTATGTATCAAATGCTAGGATCTCAACACTTTAAGGATGCCCTAGAGAGAGAACCAAACCTACCATAAAGGTTGGTCACATCAAAAGGTGAGTAAAAACCTTAATTAGATTCTAATGTATATATATGATAATTTTATGATGTGATTATGTTCTATTACATGCATATGTGATTGAATTGTTACATTTTACATGTGAATACAAGTAAAGTGAGAATTATATACTCTTCATGTTTACTTGGTATACCATTGTGAATGAACACTTGCATATGGGACTAAACTGATGTTATGACCAACTTGTCAAACACTTGCAAATTGCTTGGAAAAGGGACCAATATGTCCTATTGGCACATGTTATTGATCAAATGATTCTTTTGTTATATGTTGGCTAGCAAAATCAAATGTCACTTGAATCATATGAATTTCTAGGAGTACTGTTTGCCTTGTACGGTCACGATAAAAATCTATCTATTGCATTTGCACTTGCATAGTAAATTCTTGTATTTGTGATGTATCCTGATGATATTTTATTATTGATTGTGCCATAGGAATTTGATTATTCTTTTTATTCATTGAGTCGCTACTCACCAAATAACAATGATGTTTTTCAGATATTGAAGCATAGGGTTTAAACACTTTGGTGCAGAGAGTTTTGCAAAGAGACACATGGACCACAAGTCATTGGCTAAATTTCAACTCTCTCTCCCTTCGTGTTATGTACATATATCTATATAGGAACCAGTTTATGGTCACTGGCCTTAAACATTAGTTAACATATATGTACATCAAATACATGTTGGATTCTGTATGTATAATGACTAAACCTTTATGCATATGTATTTTTGGATATGAATGCCATGATTTGTAAATGAAAATGGTCGTTACAAATTTTGGTATTAGAGCAGAGACAAGTTCTATAGGGACATACATATGAACATGACATGACTTTTGCACTATTATGCATAATCGTATGATATAGTCTTATATGTCTATAGGGCATTAGCAGAGGGTAGTCATGGTAGTACCCATGGCTCACCAAAGAGAGAGGAGTCAGCTGATTTGCATTCCATGAAAGCATCATGCCAACTATTAAGAGATCAACCTACTGACAGAGTTAGATCTCCTACACATTCTCATGCATAACACATATCTCATGGGCAACCATAACATGAAATTAGTGAACCAATAGTGCAAGGTCAAGAAATTAAAAGAGAAAGAAGGTATGGCAAATAAGAAAACAGGTTGTAGTTGACTTTAGTGGTACCACAAATCCATCAGTGGCAGAGACATGGCTAAAAAGAACACATAAAAGTTTGAATTTGATGAAATGCACACTATAAGAAAAGTTTGATTATGTAGTGTCACTATTACAGGGGATGCACATGATTGGTGGGAAAACATTCCAGGGAGTGATGTCTAGCCTCCAGTGCTTATATAGGATGATTTTCTTTGTGAGTTCAACAATAATTACATGCTAAAAATGTACAAAGATGAAAAAAATGGAATTTCTAAACCCAAAGTGGGAGGATATGGCTATAGCTGAGCATGAGGTAAAATTTAGTTAATTATCTCATTATGCATCCTTTATGGTGGCCACTGATAAAGACAAATGTCAAAAGTTTGAAAACGGACTGAATATAGATCAAAAGTAAGATCACAACTACAAATCTTGAAAGTGATACCAAGCTAAAAGTTGCTGCAATCAAGGTGGAAAGATTAAAAAAAAGAAAGGATAGATCAATGAGTAAAAAGAGGGCCTATTGAGTTTATGAGAGATTTTAATAGAAAGAAAGATAAACATGGAGATTATATGTCTTCACAATCTATTGCTAAGGGTGGTTACTGTAGCCATAGAGGTAGAGGATTAGGAGTTTCATTAGGCAGAGGTCAAGACTAAGTTATGCAACAATGACCCTTATACATTGTAGCAGGCAACATATGGGTGAATGTATAAAATTGACTGGTGGGTGCTACTTTTATGGGTCTTTTGATCATATGCTTAGAAATTGTCCTGAAAGATCCAGAATGTCAGAGGGAGGCAGAGGCAGAGCTACATCAGATTTCATAGTTGAAGTTTCAAAAGCAAGTGGAGTTGGAGTATCATTTGGCAGGGGCAGAGGCAGACGTAGAACAACCACAATTGGCCAATATATAAGCCGATCAGAAGGTCAGAGTTCTAGACCCCCAACATAGGCTAAAGTATTTACCATGACTAGGCAAGAAGTTATTGCTGCTCCAAAAGTAAACTTTTTCTCCATGATTTAGAAGTGGATGCATTAATTGATCCTGGCTCCATACATTCTTCATTTGATTAAACATGGCATCACAATTATGTAGTAAGCATTAACTTTTAGGTTTTAATATATGTGTTAGTACTTCTTTGAGAGATGTGATGATTGTGGATAATGTATGTCGTGATTGTGTGATTAATATTGATGACATTGAATTGAATGTTGATATAGTATTATTGCCACTTTGTGAATTTGATGTGATACTGGGTATGGACCGGTTGTCTAAATATCGTGCAATAGTGAATTGTTTTACTATGGAAGTTATTTTGGAATCTCTAAATCATATAAGGATTGTGTTTCAAAGGGAAAGACAAATTGTATCT
Source organism: Omphalea diandra (assembly GCA_949677035.1). Taxonomy (NCBI): domain Eukaryota; kingdom Viridiplantae; phylum Streptophyta; class Magnoliopsida; order Malpighiales; family Euphorbiaceae; genus Omphalea; species Omphalea diandra. The sequence continues at coordinate 4,214 of CATIWR010325485.1, read as the reverse complement.
GCATGTCTAGTTTCTACTATCAAGGCTTTTTGCATGATTAGAAGTGGTTGTGAGGCTTATTTGGCACATGTGGTAGACATAAGGTTCATAAATGAATTACTTGAGAATATTTTTGTGGTAAATGAGTTTCCAAATGTTTTCCCAACTGATTTACCTAGTTTACCACCTGATAGGGAAATGTAATTCACAACTGAGTTAGTCTCAAGAACTGCACTAATATCCATTCCACCTTATAGGATGACTCCAATTGAGTTGAGAGAATTAAAGACCCAATTACAAAAACTACTTAAGAAGGGATTCATCAGACCTAGTGTGTCACCTTGGGGTGCTCCAATATTATTTATTAAAAAGAAAGATGGGATAATGAGGTTGTGTATTGATTACAAGTAATTAAATAGGTTACTGTGAAGAGCAAGTATCATTTACCAAGGATAAATGATTCGTTTGACTAGTTACAAAAAATAAGAGTGTTTTCTAAAATTGACCTAAAATTAGGATATTATTAACTCAAAATTTCAAACCTAGATGTACCAAAGACAACTTTTCAAACCAAGTATCGACATTATGAATTTTTGGCTATGCCATTTGGTTTGACTAATGCAACAGTTGCGTTTATGGCTCATATGAACAAAGTGTTACAACCTTACTTAGACAAATTTGTAATTGTGTTCATTGATGACAAATTGGTGTATTCAAGGAGCAAAGAGGAGCATGAACAACATTGAAGGATTGTGTTGCAGATTTTGAGAGAAAAATAACTATTTGCTAAATTAAGCATGTGTGAGTTCTGGATTGACCATATGGTATTTTTAGGACATATAGTTTCTGAAAAGGGCATAAGGGTGGATCCAAACAAAATTGAAGCAATACTAAAATGGGAAACCCCCAAGAATGTTGCAAAAGTTTGAAGTTTCTTAAGACTAGTTGGGTATTATCATCGATTTGTTGAGGGATTTTCACTTATAGTTGCTCCTTTGACAAAGTTACTTTAGAAAAATACAACATTTTAGTGGTCCAAAGCATGTTAGGAGTGTTTTTATGAATTAAAAGATAGATTGACATCTGCTCTAGTGTTAGTCATTCCTACTAGTAATGGAGAATTTGTAGTATATAGTGATGCCTCTCATCAAGATCTAGGAAGTGTTCTAATGCAACATGGTAAGGTAATTGCAAATGCATATGGATAATTGAAGCCTTATGAATTATCTTACCCCGTACATGGCCTAGAACTTATTGTCGTTGTGTTTGCTTTGAAAATATGGAGACATTACTTGTATGGAGAAACTTTTCCGATATTTACAGATCACAAGTGCTTGAAGTATTTGATGAGCTAAAAAGAATTAAACATGAGATAGGGGTAGTGGTTAAAACTGCTTAAAGATTATGATTGCACCATTAAGTATCACCTAGGGAAGACAAATATGGTTATTGATGCTTTGAGCAAGAAATCAAAAAGTGATGTAGCTCATTTATAGGTATTTCCATTATCTTATTTAGTTTAATTATGAGTTATGAATATGAAACTAAACATACAAAAGAATGGGGTATTGATTGCTACTTTTCAAGTGAGACTAATGTTGCAGGATCGAATTAAAGAAGCACAGGGCAAGGATCCAAAGTTACATAGAATGATTGAAATGGTCAATTAGGGGAGACATGGTGATTTGGATATTCGAAATGATGCATTGATGTTGGTTTCTCATATTTGTGTTCCTAATGTTAATAACCTGTAAAGAGAAATCCTAGAAGAAGCATAAAATGCTTCATATGCCATGCATCCAGGAATGAAAAAAATTTATAATACCTTGCGATCTAATTTTTGATGGCCTAAAATGAATAAAGATGTAGCAACTTATGTTTCAACATGTTTGACTTGTCAGTAGATCAAAATGAAACATCAAACACTAGTTGGAAATTGAAACCATTGATAATTCCAATATGGAAATGGGAAAGAATAACAATAGACTTTGTATATGAGTTACTGAGAACTTTGAAGAAGAATGATGCTCTATGGGTGATCATTAATAGACTAACTAAGTCAGCTCACTTTTTTCCTATTCGATTGAGTAGTTCACTTAAGCACTTAGCTAACAAATATGTGGATGAAATTGTCAGATTACATGGTGTTCCTGTGTTGTATCAGATAGAGATCCATGATTTACATCTCAATTTTTGGTCAGTTTATAATAGGATTTGGGTACCAAGTTGAGTTTTAGTATTGCTTTTTATCCTCATATAGATGGGCAATAAAAAAGGACAATTCAGACATTTGAAGACATGCTTTGACCTTATGTGATAGACTTCAAAGGTGCATGGGATGAATATCTTGCCTTGATTGAATTTGCTTATAATAATCATTATCATAGTAGTATATAGATGGCACCATATGAAGCATTATATGAAAGAAAATATCAAAGTCCTATCTATTGGGATGAAGAAGGGATGCGTGTTTTAGAACGACAAGAACTAGTGCAAGACACTATAGACAAGGTGAAGGTAATCAATAATAAACTTAAAGCAACACAAGACAGGCAAAAGAGCTATACAGACTGATATAAAAGAGACATGGAGTATGACGTGGGAGACAAAGTGTTCCTTTGAGTTTCATTATGGAAAGGAATAATTCGATTTGGCAAGAAGGGAAAACTGAGTCCTCAATACATAGGACCATAGAGATCCTAGAAAGAATAGGTCCATTGGCTTTTAGGCTAGCATTACCAACAGAGATGGCTTAAATTCATGATGTATTCCATGTGAGTATGCTAATAAAGTATCAGTTTGATCCTACACATATACTTAGGGATCCAACAATAACAATTACAGATGATGTAAGTTACATTGAAGAACCAGTGAAAATCATTGGTTATAAGACAAAACAGTTGTAAAATTGAGAAATCCCTTTGGTTAAGGTGTTATGGAGAAACCATTCACAAGAAAAGGCTATATGGGAAATCAAAGAGAATATTAAATGACAATATCCATATTTGTTTATAGATATTGAATTTTAAGGATGAAATTCTTTATAAGAGGGGAAGAAATATAAAATCTCTATCCATATTCATTGACATTCTTACATGAACATATTCATTGCATAAATAATTTCTAATTCTATATGAACATATGTAATGGATAGATGACCATTTAGAAATGTGAATTGGATAAACACGACGATGACACTTGCACCATTACATTTGGGGCACTTGAACATATATGTAATATTTGTATAGTTGCATGAAAAATTATCTTATTTTGTGTGCATATTATAGCATCATAAATAATGGTGTCTTAAAGCTTATTTAAAAGTATAAGGAGCATGTGAGGATTAGAAGATGGATAGAGGTGATGAAAGAGTGAAGAAGAGGGACTAAAAGAGGAAAAGTGAACTTGCAACCAATGGAAATGAGATGCCATGATTTTGTCTTATTAGAATCGGTTTACAAGTTGAATTTTTCATCCTTTAGCAGTGGAATAAAGAGGATAAACATGAAGGCTAGCAGAAGAAAGAGAGAACTAAGAAAGGAAGAGGAAAAAAAGAAGAAAAAGAAAAAAAAAAGAAGAAGAAAGAGAGGGAGAAAAGTGAGATGCCTAGGAAGGAATCCTAAACTTTTTTGGTTCTGGAAAAATGGGTAAGTTAATTGTAGCATCCCTAGCCACATTCATTAGCATTATCACATGAGCATATGCATTAGATAAATAATCATTTAGAAGTACCATTTCATTTGGGGACACTTGAACATATATGTAGTGTTTGCATAGTTGTATGACAAATTGTTTTATATTGTGTGCATATTATCATATCATAAATAATGGTGTTTTAGAGCTTAATTAAAAGTATAAGGAGTATCTAGGAATTAGAAGATTGATGGAAGTGCTTAATGAGTGAAGAAGAGGGACTAAAAGCAAAACTTTTAACTTTCAACCAATAGGAAAACCAGCCCCAATCTTTTGACTTATTTAAGATAAAATACAGACCATTAGGGTCAGATTTTGAGGGAAAAACAAGGGGGTATACCAGAAACAAGAGAGAGCAAAGGAAGAAGAAAGAAAGGAAGAGGAAGAAGACGAAGAAGAGAGGGAGAAGAGTGAGCTGCCTAGGGTTTTTCAATTCTGGGACAGTAGGTAAGTAAATTTATCTTCTTCTTAACTAGAATTAACATCTCATGACATGTTAATCATGCATGGTTAGTGAGAATTATGGAGTAATTGAGGTAGAT
>CATIWR010325484.1:0-14215 GCA_949677035.1 Omphalea diandra | reverse complement strand
TAAAACTTCTTATGAGCTTTGGAATGGTAGAAAATCCAAGATTTCATACCTAAGAGTATTTGGATGTAAGTGTTATATTTTGAACACCAAGGATAATCTTGGAAAATTTGATTCTAAAACCAATGAAGGTATCTTCCTGGGATATTTCACCTCTAGTAAAGCATATAGAGTCTTTAATAAAAGTTCAGTGGTAGTTGAAGAATCTATTAATATTGTTTTTTATGAGTCTAGTAAACTTGATATTAGGAAATGTGTTTTTGTTGATGATTTTATAGGTGATCTTTAAAAGTTGGAATTAGAAGACTCTAAAAAGATGATAAAGACAAAGAAGGAGGTAAATCATCAAGAATAAATGAAGACCACATCAACAACAACAAGTAGAGCCAAGCCAAGATCTACCCAAAGATTGGAGATTTTCCAAATATCACCCCAAGGACTTAATCATTAGTGATACATCTAAGGGTGTAAGTATTAGATCTCAACTTCATCGTTTAGATAATAATATTGCATTTGTTTCTTAACTTGAGCCAAAATCAATTGATGAGGCTCTTGTTGATGAAAGTTGGGTGCTTGTTATGCAAGAAGAACTCAACCAATTTGATAGAAATAAGGTATGGAAACTTGTTCCAAGGCCTAAAGAACACCCAATTATAGGTTATATGAGCAAGGTTTCATTACTAGAAATAAAGTTAAATGAGCAAGATCTTCCTTAGCTAAACATATAAAATACTTACCCCTTTGGATCCTTCATCATATCATCACCTTCTCAATCAATGCAAGAAGAGATGGCAATGAGAAGGTATCCCAAAAAGACTTGGCATTTTTGTTATGCCTTGTCAAAAACAAATCGATCCAAACCGGCCGATACCTTATAGATCAATTGATCTATATGAGTACAAACGAAAAAGTCAATTTCTCTTGCTCTCCTACATTACTGCCATTTATAGATTCGTAGGAGCACTTAATGAGGAAAATGAGAAATTCCTCACTAAGAAACTTATACCCTCCCAAAACTTTCTAGACCTCACCTACTTGATCAATGCCAAAGCTATTCATCTAGACACTTATGTGTATACTCTAGGTGCAAAAGGAGCAAAGAAAATGGAGTCTTCACATGCTTCTAAAAGGAAGAGACTAGCTATTGAAGAAGGAGCTCTATCCATCCCTCCTCAACCAAAGCCTAAGGCAAAACTTTCACTTGCAGCCATCAACAACAAGATTGATAAGTTGATGAGGATGATGAAAAAGAGATTTATGTTCCTTTCTCATCTTTATAGTGATATGGTTGATTTGCAAGAAAAATTAGGAGTTCCTCCTTGCCACCTTCAAGACTTCACTGAGTTTGAGACACTTAAGATGAAGATGGCAATGAAGATGTTGAGGTTAGGGATGAAGCTAAGGGAGGCACTCAAGAGCAAGCAGTAGACACTTCTGGAGATGATGATGATTCTCCTAGTTTCTAGCTTAGGAACCTTTTTCTTGTTTTCTAGTTCTTTGTTTAGTTTGTTTTTATTTGTTTTCAACTATGTGTGATCTTACAATTGTCAATAAATAAAGTATATTTTTCTTGCAAATACTTGTTTTATGTGATTGATAGACTAAGGGGGAGTAAGTGAAAATAACTTGCAACTATAACATAAGTTGAGGGGGTGCTTTATACTATCACACTTAGGATTTTTAAGGCATTTATCTTAAATTAATTGAATGTTACACTTTAAATTTCATCTTAAGTGTTCATTTATTCAATAGTTTACTTCAACTTCACTTTTCTGCATCTATTTTTCATTTTGGATCAATCTAAGTTGTCAAAATCAAAAAGGGGGAGATTGTTGGACTAGGAGGATTAATCCAAAGTTTAGGAACTCTTTTGATCTTGAAAAAGGAGATTGATCATTATTAATTGTTTATTTAAGTATTATTTTACAGAACTTAGTAGGTTTTTCAAGTGAAGTTGGATGGAACTCTTAAACTCCAAGTTGACTTCTAAATCGCAACCGCATTCTCATATTTGCGACCGCTATCTATGTGAAGTCTTGCTAGAAATCAGACATGCAAAATCGCGGAGTCATTCTCAAATGCGACTCATCTAAAAGAAATAGTCCAAAAAGTGACAGGCTATTTTGTGGTATGTGTCACGTCAGAATTGCGACCGCGAATTTCAAATAGCCTCAAGAGGGAACCAAGTCCACAACCAGAGCATGACAAGTGTCTCAAGTGATTGTTGCAAGTCAAAAATCGCGATGACAACTTGTGGATAGTGACTGCGAATCTTGAAGAATAAGATGAACATTTTGATAGATGAATTCGCATATTAAGTCGCGTCCTGTATAAGAAAAATCACGACCGCTACTTTTATGGGTAGGTGAAAGGCAATGACTATATTTTCCTGGTAAACCAATGAGAAGCTACCATGTGGACTAGCTGTTAGACACAAACGGAGTTTTCTGTGTGGAATTTGGATTTCACAACCGCAAATTAAGACTATCAAGCATTTAATGCAAAAATTTGTCTAGCATACTTTAAAGATTTTGTACCAGTTTTATTGCAATGTCTCTTTGGTGGGTATAGGATATAAATACCTCACCAAATAGATGTGAATGTAAGAGAATTAATAACTTTGTAACCAAACTCTTACAATTTTGTTACTCAATATTTTCTATTCTTTTAGAGATTGTTTGGTGTGAGCATAAACACTATTTTGTAAAGGTTATAGTGTGAGCCTATGAAAACACTAAGAGAGGTTATTGTGTGAGCCTGTCAAAACATAAGTGTAAAGGTTATCTTGTGAGCCTTCAAAACACAAGTGTAAAAGTTTAGTGTGAGCTTAAAAACATCATTGATAGATAGTAGAACACCCAATGATTGAGAATTGGGGAGTGGATGTAGGGTCAATTATACCCAAACCACTATAAATCTTGTGTCTACTTTCTACTTACTTTCTTCTCTATCTTATTATTTTAATTTTTTTTTACACCAATTCAACCCTTCCCCCCTCCCCCCCTTCTCTTCTTGGTTCCTAGGGCCAACACATACACACACCACAAATTTGGATGATCTTTACATTGTTGGAGATTTTGAATTCCATCCTACTTCCAATGAAAAATTTAACTTATAATATGCAAAGCAACACTTATGAAAATATTAGAACTGATCAATCTCTATTGTCAAGATCAAATGAGGTTCATGATTTAGGTTAAACCAAACTAATCTAACAATCTCCCCCTTTTTTATTTTGACAACTTAGATTAATCCTAAGGGAAATAAATGCATGAGTTTTATAGTTGTGAAGTTGGAATGGTGAATGATTCAATGAATACTTAAAAATTTCTAGATAAAGATCAAAGTGAAATTTCTAAGTATGACATTCAATCATTCAATGTGAAATTTATAAGTATGACTATAATACTCGCCTTCAACTTATGCTATTTACTTGCAAATTCACCCTTAGATTCTTTCTTGATTCTTTCTCTACCCCTTTGGCAAGATCAAACAGAGGATTTTTAAGGGAAAAGAACAAATGCATAACAAATAGATAAGTATTCATAAGGAGCAAAGACATAATAATTGTAATCAGAATGGTAAATTTAGTCAATCACATAAGACATAGAATTTCAAAAACAAACATCTTTATTTACTTATAAGCAAGCTATGGAGTTAACAACTTTATATTAATAAAATAAAGAGAAAATACAAAGAAATCATATTCTAGAAGATTTGAGAGTCATCTTCATCTCCATAAATGTCTTCCTCATCATCATTGCCTCTACCTTCAGCCTTGTTGCCTTTTTTAACATCGTCATTGCCTTCCTTTTATGGGGTATCCTCATACTCAGCAAAATCATGAACATGACAAGGAGGAACTCCCGATTTCTTTTGCAAATCTGCCATATCGTTGTGAAGGTGGGAGATGAAAAGGAATCTCCTCTTCATCATTCTCATCATCTTGTCTAACTTGCAGTTGATGGTGGTAAAAGATAGTTTGGTTTTAGGTTTTGGTTGAAGAGGAGGGACTGGTAGGCTTCCTTCTTCAATAATGAGCCACTTCCTTTTGGAGGGTTGAGATGTCTCCATCTTCTTGGCCACAAAGGCACCTAGGGTATACGCATATGTATCTGGGTGTATGGCTTTTACATTTATCAAGTAGGTGAAGTCAAGGAAGTTTTAAAAAGGGAGGAGTTCCTTAGTAAGGAATTTTTCATTTTCCTCATTAAGAGCTCCAATAAAGTGATAGATTGTTGTCACATATGATGGGAAGAGGAATTGACTCTTTGGTTTGGTGCTCATGTGGATCAATTGATCCACAAGATAACAACCAGTTTGGATAGGTTTATTTTTAACAAGACAAAACAAAAAAGCTAGATCCTTTTGAGACATTTTCTCATTACCATCACCTCTAGCATTTACGGAAAAGGTGATGATACGATGGAGTATCCAAAAAGGAGGGTTTGATGTATTTGGCTAAGGAGGTTTTTAGGTCATGTTTGGTCTCAATTGAAATTTTTAACCAAAACTCGGAATAGATTACGTTAAGTGCGGAGATAATGAGCAAGATATTTTCTCCAACTTGAAGGTTAAAAAGGTTTGATAATTACTCGAAATTAATAAAATAATAAGGATCCCCGAAAGCATGAAATACTAACCCATATTGCCTAGCCCGTGATTATACTTTGCAACTTTGTGTTACCGTGCACATGAATTCCCTTAAGACTTCCTCATAGCCGGGTTCATCTCAAAAGATGAACTCGTTCCATCCCAGGTTAGAGAGGAATGCTCTTATCTCGTTGTTGATCCTAAGGGTCTCTAGCAGAAAGGTAAATGGTATTATGTTTGGGAGGATGATTTTGGAGAGTTGGCTTTGAATCGTTCCTTCTCCTCCTTTATGATTCCTTTCATAAGATCAAGGACTGGAGGTGCAGATGGTTGGGCTACTATATTGCCCTTCTCTACTATAGAAATCTTCTTTGGAGCCATTGAGAAAATAGAGAGATTTAGAGAATTTAGAGAATGTGGAAAGTGATAATTGATTTGGAGTAGAATGAGGTTATTAAAATCACTATTTAGGGGGTTTATATAGCCATTTGAAAGGTGTGAAAATGGCTAGAAATAACTACAATTGGAGTAATGAAGAGTTGAAAATAGTTGGCAGTCAAATCACTTAATTGTGTGGCAGTTACTAGAATTCATGACTGCTAAATTCATAATCATGATCATTAATTAAAAAAAAATATGAGTAACATACAAAAATCTTCAGGAATCGACGCATCCAATAGTCAAAAATTTGAAAATTTGATTGACTTCATGGTGGAGAGAAAAATTCGCGACCGCAAATTGATGTTTGTCAATCTGGTGAAATGAACCTTTAATTCGCAACCGTGAGTCAAGGATAGCTATCACAAATTATAAGGCAAGAAGGACAATCATGAAAAAAAAAGAAGCTAAATTTGACAGTTTAAGTGATGATCCACATTAATATATTGATGCTTAATTTATGCAATTTGACATAGAAAAGCACAATTGCAATTAAAATTAAGACATCCAATGATTAATATCACATACAACCAATACACATAGCAATCAAACAAAATATCAAACTTTTCAATTTAGGGAGCTTCCATCAAGCATTCCCAATTCTCTATTAATAAAGTTCAACCTTTATTGATTAAGAGGTTTGGTGAAAATATCTGTAAGTTGATAATTTGTGTCTATGAATTCTAACACAACATCACCCTTTTGGACATGATCTCTAAGAAAGTGATGTCTAATATTTATGTGTTTGCTCCTAGAGTGTTGGATGGGATTCTTGGAGAGATTAATTGCACTAGTGTTGTCACATTTGATAGGAATGTGATCAACAACTTTATCGTAATCCTTTAATTGTTGTTTCATCCAAATCACTTAGGTGCAACAATAATCCATAGCTACATACTTAGCCTCGGCGGTGGATAAGGCAACTGAAGCTTGCTTCTTGCTAAACTAAGACACTAAGCATTCTCCTATAAATTGACAAGTTTTAGAAGTACTCTTTCTATATAAAAGACTAATAGTGTAATCCGCATCCGAATAGCATATGAGACTAAATAATGAATCCCAGGATACCATAGTCCTAAGTGCAATATACCGTGTAAATATTTGAAAATTTATAGACTTTTCAACAACCATATAACTTTTGTTAAAGACTCTACGGACCTTGTTAGAGGTGGAATAGCCTAAGAATATCCCTTCATTTGTTTTTGAGTTATATTTCCCAAGATTATCCTTGGTATTCAACATATAACACTTGCATCCAAATACTCTTAGGTATGATATCTTGGATTTTCTACCATTCCATAGCTCATAAGATGTTTTATTAAGAATGGGTCATTTAAATACTTTATTTGCATTATAACATGAAGTATTAGTGGCTTCGGCCCAAAAGTAATTTGGAAAAGAATACTTATTAAGCATAGCTCTAGCCATTTCTACTAGTGTTCTATTTTTCCTCTCTACAACACCATTTTGTTGAGGTGTTCTAGGGGTTGAAAAATTATGAAAAATCTCATTCTCTAAATAATAAGATTCAAGAGCTTCATTTTGAAATTCCTTTCCATGGTCACTTTTTATAGAAGAAATGAAGTAACCCTTTTCATTTTGAATTCTTTTTGTAAAACTTTTAAAGGCATCAATGGTACCATACTTATGAGCTAGAAAGGATACCTAAGTAAACCTAGAATAGTCATTAACTAGGACTAGTGCATAATGTTTTCCACCTAAACTAGCACTCCTAGTAGGTCCTATCAAGTCTGTATGAATTAGTTGAAGAGGTTTAGATGTACTTACAACATTTTTAGCTTTGAAGGAAGATTGATGTTGCTTCCCCATTTGGTAAGGATCATATGTCTTGTCTTTTAAGAAACTTAGCTTGGGAACACCTTCCACTAGCTTTCCTTTAGATAAGCTTTGTAAGAGCTTCATGCTAGCATGTCTAAGTCTTCTATGCTATAGCCAAGCTTCATTACTAAGAGACATAAGACATAAAGATTGGTTAGCCAAATTGTCTAAGTCAATTGAGTAGGTATTGCCTTTCCTTTCACCCTCGAAAATAACCCTTTTATACACTAACGTGGTAACTCGACATTATCTAGGGTCAAAGGTGACTTTATTACCTTTGTCACATAATTGACTTACACTTAACAAATTATGTTGCAAGTCATCAACTAACAAAACATCATTAATTAAAGAGCAACCATTCATATTAATGGTTCCAATGCTAATTACCTTACCCTTGGCATTGTTACCAAATGTGACATTGCCACCTTCTTTTTCTTTCAATGTCATGAATGGCTTCCTATTGCCCTTCATGTGCTTTGAGCATTCACTATCCACATGCCAATCATTTGATTCATTAGTGGTTGGCAAACATCCCTACACAACACAAATAAATCATCTATTCTTTGGTACCCAAGCATACTTAGGTCCTAAGGGGTTAGGTATTGAAGGGTCCTCCAATTTGAGATGAGCCTTCCTAATGTAGCAATAAATATTAATATGTCCATACCTCATGCAATAATGACATTGGAGTTTAGATTTGTGAGTCTTTCTCCTATGCACAATCTTAGTATGAGTATGAGGCCTTCTCATACTTTGGTTATGGAGGTGTATGCAAGTGCATGAGTGATAAGGAGTAGAAGAGAACTTTTTAAGTTTTTGTGTTTGAGCATGCTTCTTGTTGTACATATAAGCACGATTTGCTCTTTGAGCCTTAGCTCTTGAGCCTTGGGGGGCCTTACCTTTGCCGTTAAGCATAAGGGGCTTAGTGCTACGGGCACTTTTCTTCCCAATAACCTCAATACTTGAAGTTTGATGTGTTATTGCTATAATAAATGTAGTGAGTGAAGATGTGGAGGTTATGGCTTCATTAAATCCTAGACCATGCCTAATTAAGGGAAGCCCTTATGAAACTATGAGTGTATCTAAAGCTTCCTTACCCTTATGAAATTTTGAGATAAAGCTTCTAAGCTCAATGACTTCTCCCTTAAGAGAGTCCTTCTTTTTTCTTAATGAAACTAATGATAAAGATGATTTAGAAAGATTTTCTATTAACTTTTTGAGTTCTTCATTTGAAGTCCTCAATTTACTTACATAATCATTAATATATTTGTAATCATCCTCTAATTTTGAGCATTTTCTATTGTAAGTCTCCATTAATGATTGATATTTGTCATATCTCATTGTGAGAGCTTCTAGAAGCTCTTCATCTATATCATCTAAATTATCATAATAAAAATGAGAATGAGATGAAGTGCTTACCTCATTAGGAGAATCCTCTTGAGCCATGAAGCATATGTTGGCAATCTTCTCATCTTCCTCATCCTCACTTGAGCTATCATCCCAAATGGCATTGAAGCTCTTCCTTTTCTTATTATCCCCTTTCTTATTCTTCTTAAACTTTGGAAAATCATACTTAATGTGGTTTTGCTTTCCACACTCATAGCAAGTGACTTTAGTTAATCTCTCTTTAGGATTAGGAGTAGCTTTGTTGAAGTTCCTTCTTTCTATTCTTATTCTAATAAGCTCTTTGGTCCTTCTAGAAAGCATTGCTAGTTCCTCTTCCTCCTTATCATTTTCTTCCTTACTTGAACTAACCTCCACTTCCTTCTCTTTAGATGCAGACTTAAGTGCTAAGGTCTTTCTTTCTTGCTTTTCAGATTCTTCTCATTTGCCCCTCATTTTCTTCATTTCCTCATCTTTCTTTAAGGCTAACTCATGAGTTAGGAGCTTGACTATCAAGACATCCATTGGCACTTTCCCTATTTTTAGGTTGGATTCTTGGATACTACACACTCTAACACCAAATTTCTCAAGAGGTAAAGATTTTATAATTTTGGAGTTTACCTCATGATTTGTGAGAATCCTACCAAACTTCTTCATGTTGGTGACGATTGCTAGGAGTCTATTGGTCATGTCGGTGATGCTCTCATCCTTCTTCATCATCATAACTCCCACTTTGTCACATACATCTCTAGTAGGCTGGATTTCACCAAGTTGGTGCCTTCATGATAGTTCTCCAATGCTTTCCAAATCCTATGGCCAGTTTGGCAATGTTGTATCCTTCCAATTTCTTCTCTTGAGAGAGAGCTTAAAGGATTGCCATGACTCACTTGTTCTTGCCATTGGATCTTATATGTGCTTCAACTTATTCTTCTCTAAGGATTAGTTATTCACTTCTATCCACCACTTTGGTGGGTGGCTTCCACTCTTTAATAACAACATCCCATAGATCCACCACATCTGTATCTAGATAGATCTCCATCCTATACTTCCAATAAGTATAGTCAGCTCCATCAAAATAAGGCTTGAGGTATGAGTGGATTCCTTCTTATGCCATTGATCTTTACTCACTTAATTAAGATTTTTTTTAGTGAGACTTGGCTCTGATACCACTTGTTGGCCTAGGGCACCAAGAAGGGGGGGGGGGTTGAATTGGTACTTTATTTAAAAATTTAAAAGAGGATTAATGTGTTTAAGAAGATGAGTACCAGAAAAAAGAAATTGACACAAGTGTTTATAGTGGTTCGGGTGTTAACTAACCCTATGTCCACTCCCTAATTCTCTACAATTGGATATTTCACTCGACTTAATAGGTGTTTCTAAGCTCACACCATACTTTTACAACTTGTGTATGGCTCACATAATAACCTTACACCTTGCATTTTCTAGGCTCACACAAAAACCTCTTACAAGTGTTTTCAAAGCTCTTACTAAAATCTCTCACAAGCGTTTTCAAGGTTCACACTAAAACCTCTTACACTGGTGTTTATTGCTCACATAATCACAAACACATAAATGAGAATTGAAAGAATGAGTAGCAAATTAGCAAGAGATTGGTTACAAATTAATGAATTCTCTTGCATTTACATTAGTCTGGTGGAGTATTTATAGCTCATATCCACAAAGAGATGTTAGACCAAAACTATCAACAAATTTTAAAGTTGTACTAGGTAGATGTAGCATTAAATGCTTATTAGGCGGAAGTCGCGATTACTGCTACCATTTAACAGTCGCGAATTTCTAATTTTCATTAGGGAGCCAAATATTTCAATGAAAAACCCCGTCTGTGTCTAACAGTTAATCCATGTGTCAGTTTTTTGTTGGTTGTCTAGGAAAATATAACCATTGTGTTCTCACCACTATCAAAAGTTACGGTCGTAAGATGCCTAAGTCTTAGGCACGACTGAGATAGCGAATTCCTCTGTTTGGTGAGGAAGCTTCAACTCCTTGAGTCGGGGTCGCTACTGAATTTTTGGCCTCGTGATTTTTTTATCTTTCAACGGACATTTGGGACACCTAGCAGACTATGATTGTGGTTTTGCTTCCCTCCATTATCACTATGAAAATCGTGGTTGCGACCCTGGCTCTGCACTCATCATGAATTCCTCTATGACTAAAGCTTTGCAGATAGTTCGTGGCAGCGAAATAGCCCGTGAATTCCTCTGGCCTAGCTTTATCATTTGTTGTGATTGATTCGTGGTCACTATTTAGCATACACAGTGAATTTGGATCATCTTTACATTATTGGAGATTTTGAATTCCATCATACTTCAAATGAAAAATCTAACTTATAATCTGCAAAACAACACTTATGAAAATATTAGAACTAATCAATCCCTATTGTCAAGATCAAAAGAGGTTCATGACTTAGGTTAAACGAACCTAGTCCAACACTAACCCTCATATGTTTTTCAGGAGATGATATAGCGCATAAATTTATAGTTTCAATATGTGGAGTAATAGACTAGGTTAGTCAAACCTAAGTCAAAGCTCTATTTTGATGTTGATAATATAGATTGAAAGGTTATAATATCATTTCTATGTAGAAATTAAGTTAGGAAATCATTAAAAGTTGAACAGAAGTGATTTTAAGCAAAGTTCAAACTGTAAAAAATGTCTCTTAAGTCACAAATGATATTTGAGGTTCACAATCGCTATCTTAAGAAAAATTAGGAACAAAAGTTCCAATTTGATTCATGGTGCCTATCACAACCAAGGTTATGACTGTTATCTTCAAAGAACAAAGATGGACCCTAGATGGCCAACGAAGCTAAGCTACATGTTAGGATAACCGTTTGAAGTTCAAAATTCATAGAAGTAACATTTTAGTACATACTGTAATCTACCAAAGATTGGAAAACCCAAAAACCAGATTGATTAGGGGTGAAAGTAGTGACTAAATTTCCAAAATTGCCGGTAATGACTTTTGATAACCATTATAGGGTACCAATGGCTATTAAGAACTAATTCCAAAATGCCAATTGTCACTAGTTGTTAGACATATTTGAAGATCTTGATCATGACTGAACAAAATCTAGAGTCAAATATATTTTATGATTATGACTTACAGTCTCGATTGTATCTCACTTTGACAAGCATTAAATACACGATTTTGCTTACTAACTTTGTATATTTGGAGATAGTTTTATTTGTAATAACTATTTGGTGGTTAGAACTTATAAATACTCTACCAAATGGCTTTAAATGCAAGATGATAGCATTTAATTATGGCTAAACTCTTGCAATTTGATTTCCTAACACCTTAACTCATTGACTCATTGTATTTAGGTTGTTGAAGGTTAGGTCTTAGCCTTAAACACTTGGAATTGGGTTTAGAGTGAGCCTATATTTGAGCATAAGCTTTAGGAAAATACTAGTAAAGGTCAAGTGTGAGCTTTAGTAAAACACATTATTGTCAGTTAGGTGTAAGCTTGTAAAACACCCTTCTGCATTAGTGAAATACCTAATTGGAGAATTGAGGAGTGCATGTAGGGTTGATTAATACCTGAACTACTATAAATTTGCTCATGTTCATTCTTCATGTGCTTTTTCTCTAAACTTTAAATCACTTACATTCCCTCCAAAATTTAAAGTTCCCACCAATTGAACCCCTTTTCTTGGTACACAAAGGCTAACAAGTGGTATCAGGACATAAGTTGTTGAACCAAGTCTTGTTTTGATGATCATAAACACATCTAATAGCTAACATTTGCCCAACTTATCTGTGTTAATTCTTCCATGTACATCAATTCATTAAACCATGAAGATTTAAGAAAGAGTTATGATTGGAAACTCTAAGTATTGAGAGAGTAAAGATCAAACAAGCTATGCTTGACAATCCAACGAGTGTTGTCATAATTTAATAGGAATTATACTCTAGCAATGGGCATTGAAGGAACTCAACAGGCATTGGAATATCGCCCTAGCATAAGTACAATCTTGTGGCTCTTAGAATAGGCTTTGTCCACTAATACAACAGGCGTTGGATAACTTAAACACATGAGCTCTACACATTGAACTACATAACAAGCATGGTTCTTGATTTCTCAATGGGCATTGCATTTTCACAATAGGTGTTAGACCAAGTGACTTGAATTAAGCACTTTATAATAGGTGTTGCAATTTTGCAATGGGTGTTGTTCTTGATCTCTCAATAGCCATTGCATTTTCACAATAAAGCATTGGACCAAGTGACTTAAATTAAGTAAAACTCTCGAGATCTCGACACGAGGATTGTATCCTACCAATGAGAGTCAGAAAAGGTCCCTAGATTAAGCTAAAGTTTTTAGACCCTTTAATGAGGCACTTTCAATAACACAATAGGCATTAAGGATATTCAATGGGCATTGGTAGTTCACTAACAGTCGTTAAAGTACTATTTAAGATTTTGGAAAATGGAGCATCAAGTTCATACCTTCCTAGAAATCTAAAATGAACATTGTTCATATTACAACAGGGGTTGATATTGAAACCTAACAAGCATTGAAAATATCCAACAGCCATTGAAGTTAGTTGAATAAACAAATGATAAAGTTAAAGGATGAACATTAAGATAAACTGCTCTCTAATAGCTAGTCCTAATGGGCATTTCATTAATACCAACGATAGTTAAAGTTGCATTTTGCTTGATAGCCACTCATTTTCATGAAATCACTGATGGTTGATGGCTTAATAACAATTGTGAAGAATTTTCAACAATTGTTGAGTGTCTACATATGTAATATGAAGTGATAACTTTCTCTCTAATGACTAGTTCTTTATTTCAACCAATAGAAAGACCCATTCTCAACAAAAACAAGTAGTGAACTATTCCATTAAGCGAGTATTCTATTATGAAATCTATTTTCAAATAAAAATGATGAACTAAGAGTGATCTAGTAATTAAGAGAAGTTAATTGTTTCTAAACTTGCAAATGTTATCTTCAAAATAGAGTTTGAAGAATAAGCCTTCTAAATAATCTCTCAATACTCTTAACCATATTAAGTATACTTTGTGAATGTACTTTAAAGTGTATTATTACTTGAGTAAGAGAGTTATTATAATCTTTAAATTTGTATTTTTATTTGAGGAAACCTTTTATTAGGAGATCTTAAAAAACATACTTTTTGAAAGGTTTAAGATAGTACTTGGAAACTACTTTGGGATAAGGTTGTATTAGCACCCATAAGTCTATTTGTAACGAGTTAGTAGTGCTCCAAAACTATTATTGCAAAGGTGATTGATAGCATTTTAAGCTATCTTGATCATGAAGGCTCTAGTGGGAATACTAGAAGAGAGGATGTATGTAAGTTATGTCAAACCTCTATAAATCTTGTGTCATGATTCTTCATTCATTTCCACATTTAGTTTTTATTTGTAATTACTTGCCATTGACCTACTCATCTTCTCTTATAGGGAACCAAGGGATAATAATTGGTATCAAAGCTAGTCTCTTCATCAAAGCTTAAGTGCTTAGAGTAAAGATCATGGCAAGTTATAAAGCATCACAATCCATCAACAAGCTACCATTCTTTAGGGGAGATGACTATGGGTACTAGAAGAATCGCATGGAGATCTTTCTTTATAGAGAAACCATTAACTTATAGGACATTATTGAAGAAGGAATAGAGGTACTAATAAAGCTAGTGAGAGAAGTTATAGTACCAAAGCCTAAAAGTGCTAAAGAAGAAAAGGCAAACTTAAAGAATAGAAGAGCAACGCTTGTTCTTTTTTGTGCAATCCATGTAATGACCAATTCATTTTAGCTCTGATACTAATAAATGTAATGACCATTTTCATTTACATAACTCATATCATTCATGTTCAAAATACATATGCATATAGGTTTTATCCATCCTACACACAATCAAACATTTACTTGATGCACATCTATGTATATGACACCAGAAGAGAGAGAGAGTTTGGATT
>CATIWR010325472.1:0-10297 GCA_949677035.1 Omphalea diandra | reverse complement strand
TCCCAATCAATGAGCCATATCTCTTTCCACATAGAAAAATAATCAAAACTGGTTTAGAGGTACTTAAAGAGGACATAATCCTAAAAATTTCATGTTTTACACTTTATCAAAATCAGAACATAAAGCCATCAAAATATAACAAAACATAAGACTGAGATCATCTCGGTTCGGATTCGACCTAGTCTTGATGAAGGAGCCATATCTCTTCACACACATAGAATCAAGTAAAACTGCTTCATATTCATTTATATGAGACATAAGGATACAACTTTCATGTTTTTCACTTTCCCCAATTCCTCTTCTAGGGTTATGAAATCGTGGGTACAAAATTCTATTCTAACAGCAAAATCAACAGAATCAGCTCTTGTTCTCTTGGATTACTACTTCCATCCAAAAGCTCTACCACAATTACTCCATAATTCTCACTAATCATGCATGATTAACATGTCATGAGAGGTTAATTCTAGTTGAGAAGAAGATAAATTTACTTACCTACTGTCCTAGAATTAGAAAACCTTAGGTAGCTCACTGTTCTCCCTCTCTCCTTCTTCTTCTTCTTCCTTCTTTCTTCTTTCCTTTGCTCTCTCTTTGTTTCTGGTATAACCCACATTTTTCCCCTCAATTCTGACCCTGATTAGCAGATATAAACTTATTACAATAATATAAAATCATGGTGTTTCATTTCCATTGGTTGGAAGGTTACTTTTCCTCTTTTAGTCCCTCTTCTTCACTCCTTAAGCACTTCCATCCATCTCCTAATTCCTAGATTCTCCTTATACTTTTAATTAAGCTCTAAAACACCATTATTTATGATGCTATAATAAGTACACAACATGAAATAATTTGCCATATAATTATGCAAACACTGCATATATGTTCAAGCATCCTAAATGTAACGGTGCAAGTGTCTTTATCGTGTTTTAACAATTCACATGTCTAAATGATTATTTATCTAGTGCATATGCTCATGTGAGATTTCATATCATTTGTGCAATGCATATATTCATGTGATAATGCCAATGAATAGGGATAGAGATATTACACAATATCTCCATCCCTAACATTCTTTATAGCTTGTTTTGCAAATTGCTTTATAAAATCAGAACTAAGAGTTGTATCACTTGCTGAAATGGTCTCATTGATAGGATTTCCTTCATCATCTCAGGATATGATGGGTCCATGAAAAGGGCAAACTCTCAAATCTCTTATCTGATAAAGTCCACCTTTACGTAATGGAGCACGACATGGTTGTATTTCTACTTTCCCTTCTTCGTAAACAGTTGCATGAAGTTTTAGCTTTGTAATTTTTTTTGTTGGAATAACTGCATCATACTCTACCCCACCCTAATGATTTTCAACATCCAAGCCCCTGTGGTTGACCAGAACATCCCTGTTGGAACCCCAATTATCCAGGAAAGATCCCCACTTGATAACTGGAGCTTTGGCTAAGAGCTTATTTCAAAGTGAGCTTAAATTAGTGTCATCGTATTCACAACCATGTGACTTATTACACTTTGCATTCCTTTAATGCTTTTAGGAGCTTCATTATTTAGCCCTTCAGAAGTTGAAGCCAAATTAAAAGTTTCATGTAGCTTATTAGGTGCACTAGAACTCTTAGTTTTAAATAATTCAATTTTACCTTCCTCCCAATATCTTCCTCCTCATCTTTTCAATGTTTTGTAGTGTATGGAAGAGCACAACCTGATTCTATGCATTTCTTCTCAATAGATTGGAGATGATTTTGGATATCAATGAATTCCTTCAGCTTGGAATCATTGGCGCTGTTATCTGCTAGTTTAACCCTTATGAGAATAGAGAACCATTCCTGGACAGAAACCAGATGCTTTGCTACTAGAAGCTTATACAGCTCTCTCAATGCATCAAAAACCACTTTATTCTCATGAATCTTTTCCCCTTCTCTCAGTGAATCAAGATGGATCTGCTGTAATTTTGAGGATCGAAACTCCTCAAAATCATTATCATTTAGAGGACCAAATGCCATAGTACCCTTTTCAGTATGAAAAATTTCTAAACACTTTCCATTCTCATCTGTTGTGGTATGCATTTCCTTCTTTATTGAAGAAAAATTTGCCTTCAGTGTCTCAAACTTCTTATGTAAAATATCTTTTGACCTCATCTTTCTTTTCCTTAGCTCTTGCTGAATCCATGCTGCATTTGCCTGGATATTAGGAAACCATAAACAGAGAGTGTTCTTAAAGCAGTCAAAACCTAACTGAATCTGCCTGTAATGAATCCCAAATGAAGCATTCCACTTCTCTAAGAATTCAATAGCCTTTGAATGCAAAACATATGTAATAGCTGGTGGAGCAGGAAGTGGTAGATTCCTTCTGAATCCAACACTTAAAGTCAACAATTGATCCAAATTTTCATTTAGAAGGGTCTTAAAAAGCTTTAATAGCATGAAAAGTTGATCAATTATGAAATCGTGAGATACCTGACCTGCAAATACAATCATAACCCGAGCCCCAGCATTTAGGGAACACATCAGCCATGTCTAACAAGTTAATTATCATATTATTCAAAAGAATTTCACATCAAAAGAGGAAACTATAGAATGCCCTATTCAATTCCTTTGAAAAATAATTAATTGAACATTGAGTAAGGAAGCTAATAAAACAAAAATAATCCAAATGGGAAAGTAGATATATGAAGAATACTTGAGAGTGGTAGCGTTTCATGAGATCCATAAGGATTTGGGTAGCAAGTCGAAGCTCTAAATCAGAATATCTTACAATATATTTGATGGCCTTGAGGAGACGTAGGTCCACCTTCGCTGTCATCGAATTGGTTGCCTTCTCTATCAATGCCATCACTTTCCCTCCATCCTCCTCCATTTCCACAAGTAGCTGGATGATTTACCAAATTAACCACAAAATTTCGAAAGCAAGTTTATTTATACCTCTCCCATATTACGTATTTATTAAGGCCCAAGCTGATCCATAATTATGAGGCTTATGGAGTGTTTTTAAAACTCCACCGATGATTTCGATTGTCCACACCCCTTCTCCATCTCGTGGACCTTGAGCCCAGTACAATTTTCTGATTTTTTTTTTCGATCTTCCTCGTGAAGACTTTTCTGATCCTTTATTTTCTCGTCTTTAGGATTTGGTTAATTTTCTCCAGTATGGTTACAAAATTGGGGTCACTCAGGGAAAAGTTTTATCTAACAGATGAGGAGGAGGAAACAAGACTGAGGATGATAAATATTTCTTTCTTTCTGGCGGTTAGGTTTTGTGATATCTTCCTTGCCATGGGCATGAAGTCTGAGCAAAGGTTTTTACAATGAAGGAAGTTGACAAAAATCTTTTTTTTTTCTCTTTCAATTTCAGAGTAGGAGAGATGCCAAATTGTGATGGATAACGGCCCGTCGCACTTTAATAAAAGCATTGTTAAGATTTTGTATCCGAAAGTATATAATTATTAATAATTATTTATTAAATATTAATTTGACAAATGATGAACGTTCATTATAAATAATTTTAATGATAAATATTAAATATTTATTATAAATAATTTCTAAAATCAAAATTTTATATATATATATATATATATATATACACACACACACACACACACACGCACACACACACAACTTGAACAACTAGATAAAATGACTTAGCGATGCACACAATAATTATGTAGAATGAAAATATGTTATAGAACTCAACTATTCCCCCTTGGCTCTCATACCAATAAATCCTTAAGATTTGAGAATATTACGAAATAAAGAAAATATGCAAATGAAAATTTTAAACTTTATGAAAATATATGAAAGATATAAAATATTTAGAATTAAAGAAAATATTCACTGAATTTACTTCTTCAAAAAAATTGTATGAAAATGATTTTACAAACATGGGAGATAACTGTATGAGGGGTTAAAATCTGTATAAAATAATGGAGGGTTTGTGTATTATAAGGTAAGGAAAGATTCCTAACTACAATTGAGGGCAGAGGATGATTTTCGCTCTATGATGAAGAGAGCTTTTGGATGTAAAAAAATCATTATTCCTTTGCCTGAGTATATGAAGCCTTTAAATAGAGATCTTATAATGGTATTGCTTTGTAAATATGGAAGGAATCTACATAATTACTTGGTCATGTTTGTTGAGTGGATGAGCTATAAGCAACTATATGTTTTTGTATTATAGCCATACGGGGAGTCAACATCTATTTGTTGAGTCATGTATCTATCTTTTATACTGTAGCCATGTGAGCACTTGTCTCTAGAGTAGCACTGTTTGTCAGTGGAGTACTGTTGGTGGATCATTGTTTAAGTACTATTCACTAGAGCACTATTCACATAAACTATTTTCCTCCATTTTTCCATTGAGTTTATCTTTGTTGGTTGATTTATTATTGAAAATATTTTTTTGGTCACAAATACTCTTTTTATTTTTTACATCAATGTTTTATAGGAGAGAAGATGCCAAGGCAACTATCTTCGTTATTATTATTTAAATCAATAAAGATTATTTAAATAAATAAAGGGTAATGAGTTGTTATTTGATGCAGTCAAGGATTTGCTAGCCATACTGCTTTCACTAAGGGTATAAAAATCTTTTTGATTTGATTCTCTTACTAAGAGAGCACTAATCCTAGCTTTTTCTGCTAAAATGATGCATTAGATTGGTCTAAAAGGATTAAATTTCCTAATTTTTTTGAACCATTCTTTAATTGCATTTCAAGAGGCCCTTTTGTGATTTTGTAAACTTTTCCCACCATTTTATGTGAAATTTTCTAACTAAGACTCAGATTTGTGATTGTTTGTCATGGTGGTAATGATAGTCCTAAGTTATAACCCATAGAACAAGGAACTTTGTTACAAAGAGACAGAGAGGATGTAAGGTTGTTTTAAATTGGTCTAGTTTATAATTTTCTCTAAATATGACATATTCTGCATCAATTGGGCTTTACGACAATTATGGGATGGGTCCAAACCAATTCTACCATATAAGGAACTAATTTGAAAGGTGGTATTGGTTTCTATCATCAAAATAGATAAGCCAAAAATGCTTATTTAATTTGTTTGTATGAAGAAGAGATTAAACTAGGCTTGCTGGTAATCCCAATTTATGTAGAATGGGTTGAAAGAGAGGTTTTGTGTGACGTACACTTTGAATTTTTTAGGTCAAAAAATGGGTGATCCGTATTCCAAAGGGTGTATGATGTTAAGGATTTTGGTTATTGAGTAAGAGGACAATTCATTTTCATTGAGGTAGTGATGGCTCAATTTATATGATTTTGTTTTATTGAAAACCTGCTCATAATAAGCTTGAGGATTTTGAGAGATCTGATGGCTTATAAATTCATCCATCTAGAAAAATCTTTTAAACTGCTTGAAAAAGATTTTCAAAATAAAAATAATCTTTCATGGTTAAATTGTTTGAAAATTGTCTTTCATAAAATATGTTGTTTAAGAAGAATTGGATGAAACATTTTGAGAAATCGCGTTTAAAGAAATTTTTGGAAAAACATGTTTGTTTGAAACTATTTGCAAACTTTTTTAAGGGAGGCTTGAGGCTTGAATAACAACATCCTTTGTTGCATTTTGTTAACATATTTTAGAAGCTACTTGTTTATGGGGACTAGCTATCAAGGAGTCCTTGAGAGCTAATGCAAGCTTTAGAATTTGTTGGACCATTTTGGTCCAATCTTTAACCTACATTTCTTTGTTTGTGTTGTAATTGACTTTTTCTTCCTAGAAAATTTCTTTAAAAATTTTAGGTTTTGAGTATGTTCTACATGAAAGGTATTGGGAGAGTCAACTGTTTAGAGGGTTTTGACTATCTTGTGAACTATGTCACAAATTTTTCTAAATTGGGATGATGCAGCTGCTTGTTTTCTATTTGGGGCTCCAACTTTGCAAAAATTCATGGATTAGAACATCTGGTATGGAATTTGTATCTCCCTTGATAAATTTAATGTCAAAATCAAACACACTCAAAATATATTGCTAATGGGAAAATAATCTATTTTGATGCAATGTTTTGAACATCTTTTTATAAAATCTTTTTTTGCAAATTTATAGTCAATTTTTAAAAGAAAATTTTGATTAAGCAAAATCAATTTGAAGTTTTGATATTCAAAGAACAATGGAAAGTACTTTTTTTCAATTGTGGAGTAGTTCTTTTGTATGTCAATCTAATGTGTAGAGGTATATTAAACTATTTGTTCTTTACTACTTTTGACCTCTTTGAGGATTCCTCATAGCCTAATTTTAAAGCACCAGTTTTAACTATCTAAGGGCATCAAGGTTAACTAGATGTAAATAAAAGGGATGGTCTAGACTTGTCTCTTAATCTTTTTGACAATTTCAATATGTTATCAAACTAGGGAGAAGGGTTCTTCTTAAGCTTATCATGTAATGGTTTACTCAAATGATTCAGGTTTGGAAATAAATCTATAACATAGTATAGACTACCAAGAAACCTTTACAATTGGGTTTTGTCCATTCTCTTATCAGGGAAGTTATTTATAAAAGCCGAAGATCTCTAGATGAGAATAATGGTGCCTTCGGTGATGTAGTGACTAAGAAACCTATCTCGGGTTTAGAAAAGACTATTAGATTTTGAAACAACTAGACCATTTTTCTTGACAATGTAAATGAATGTCCTAAGATGCTTAAAGTGTTGTTCAATGGTTTGGGAAATAATTAGGATGTCATTAATGTAAAAAATACAAAAATTTGAATAAGATGCAAAAATGTCATTCATTATACTTTGAAACTTAGACGATGCATTTTCTAAACCAAAGGTTATGACATTCCATTGAAACAAATCAAATGGAATGGTAAAGGTCATTTTATAATGATCTTTATAAGTAATTTGTATTTACCAAAACCTTGACTTCATGTCAAATTTTGAAAAATATGAGCAACATGCAATCTTTTCAAAAGATAATTTTTGTTTGGAATCGAGTATCTAATCCATTTCAATGCTTTATTGAGGGGCTTGTAGTTCATAACTAATCTTGGCATACCCCTCTCAATCTTAGACTATTTGTTAACATATAATGCAATACAACTCTAGGTAGACTCAAACTCACTAATGAGACATTTATTTAGATGTTTATTCATTTGTATGGGTCTAGCTTTGGTAGGGATTTGATTTTTGTGAAAATCATCCTCATAAGGTAAATTTACCATATGTTATTTTCTAGACCAAAAGGCATTAGGTAGGTCAAAGTAAGTTTACACTTCAATATGTCTTTGTAATAAGGCAAATTTTTTTTTGTTTCAAAGTAGGATTTTTAAGATGTTGTAAACTCTTAATATTTAAAACATCATTTTTCAAATGTTGTAAGTACTTATGCTTACTCTATATGATACAAATAACTCGATTTTCAAAAATACAACATTTTTTTAACCAAGTTAATGTTTTTGATTCTGGGTATTTCAACAAATGGAAAAGTCATTTTGTCTACCATTAAATTTTGTAAAAATATGATCATGATTTACCGCAAAAGGAGTAATGACATGTATGAATAGAAGACTTAGAATGACTATATGATGAATGTTTGAAATAAATACAAATAGAGTTTTGATGCAAATACTATCATTTGCAACACATACATCAATTTTGTGCAATGATTTTTAAAAAAGAGTTGTTTATTGCTTTCAAACACTTCTTTGAGTTTTTTAGAAATCTATTTAGCATAATACCATTTTTAGTGTAGCTCAAGTATACACTTGCATTAAAAAGTGCAATGGCATTTAATTGAAAACCAAAGAGTGATTTTTGCTAAATACTTTTGTGATGTGATCTATCTCAGTATGGAGAGAAAATTATCTAATAATTTCTTTATTATGGCAAGTTAAATGTTGTAATTATCTTCCTCCTATTCTACATTTAGTTTGAGGGTTTTATGGTATTGTAATAGGATTTGGATAATGGCTAAATCTTCTTTCTATTTTTAGGTAAGCTGGTGGATTTGTTGCTTAATGGTTTTTATCTTTATTTGAAGATCTTGGATCGTGATTTGAAGAGTTCTCTCTTTCTTTGCCTTTTCCAGTATGGTGGTTATGTTATAAGGGTTTAACCCAATGAAAGTGTCTGCTTGGGTTTTTCTTCTTTAAAGGACTTTTATAATTTTTTAAGATAGTCCCTTCAAAGTTGTGGGTCTTAAATATGATTGATGTTATCTAGCATGAACTGTTGATCTTTAGTGAGGACATTAATGTGATGCTCCTTTATTTCTTTCAAGTCTGTGATGGTGACATTCAACCATTTGGTCTATCCTTCTTCTTCAAATTAATATTGGAGGTTATAATGATTTCATCCACTTGTAATGTCTATTCTTCCTCTAAGGAGCTAAAGTCATCATTTTCAAAGCTCAATGAATCCACCATTGATGCTTTAGTCTTATGTATGGTGTCCTCGTCCATTTGTTGTTTTTATAATCATTTGTTGAATCTATAATATCTGGATATGTGGCCTTTTTTGCTACATTTATAACATGTCACATCTTCTATATGGTTCTTGGGTTGGTTTTGGAATAGACTTGGAATGGTATTTTTCTTTTTGTATGACAGTTTTTTAGGCTTTAATAAATTAAGTTTGGTTGGGTTATGTGTAGTGTTTAACCCTATTTACCCTATTTTCCCTACAATGTTTCTTCTATTTATGTTTGCATCTAGTGTAGAGAGTAGAGGATGAGGATGGTTTATAAGAGATGTCAAACTATTGGTAGGAAGACTATTCATTTATTGTCTTATCTATTTTCCATTTCAGCTACTTTTGTAACTTCATGTCTTGGTAGATTTTTAGTCCCCCTTTTTGAGTAAAACTGATGAGTTCTCCGTATGTGAGTACATCATATGACATTTGATTCCCATGTTTTTCTTTAATCTGATTTCTAACCTTTTCTCCTAAGAGTGGAGGAAGACTAGTTAGGAACTTTTTCTTTCTAGAATGGTTGATTTGAATGTTCTCTCAGCATGATTCTAGTAAGGAAAGTATCCTTATGCAATTTGAAGTCACTTAGCTTTTTACACCTTAGATTGATAAGTAGTTTTGAGTTCTTGTCCTTCAAATGTAAAGGGTCTCCAATGAAATGGAGGGATATGGCTAGGATAAAAGCTACCAAAACATCTTATATAAGTTGTCCTCTTTCATCTAAAATGGGCTCATCGTTATCATCAAGACGATCTGACCTTAGGATCTCCTATTATTATTAAGCAGTAAGATAGTAATCCTACCATCCTTTTAATTGTCCCAAGAAAATCAACTATGAGTAGTTCTATAATGGTTTGATCAGTCACTCTCAATTGGGTTTTATAGGTAATGGCCGCCATTGTCATCTACT
This sequence comes from Omphalea diandra, assembly GCA_949677035.1. NCBI lineage: Eukaryota > Viridiplantae > Streptophyta > Magnoliopsida > Malpighiales > Euphorbiaceae > Omphalea > Omphalea diandra. The sequence goes on along the minus strand of CATIWR010325472.1, from coordinate 970 downwards.
AAAGAAGGCTTAGAATATTATATTCTGACATTCCATCTATTTTCCATTCATAGATAAATGTGGAATTGTACTTATGCTAGGAAGGAACATCTAGCTCCGATTTAATATTAATGTTTGAAACAGTGTATCTGGGGGAAAAGGCTACAAATGGTTCCAATGGAGCTTTGCACTATATGGTGTTAAGGGTTCTATTTAAATAGCCTTTTCTTCCTTAGATTCTTATTTAAGGATATGGATTATGTGAGAAGACAATGCTTCCCGAATATGATTTGACAAAGTTTTTAAAGTAATGTTGGATTATATTTTATCTAGCTTATGTTTAATGGCATGAGAAATTCTTCTATGTTTGATTCTTGTATTTAGGCTTTATTGGTATTAGATATCTCAAAGGTATGCTTTTCAATTATTAGGAAGGTCGGTAACGACTGTTGGATGTTGTAAGGATTTTTCTATCCTAGTTAATTATTTACCAATGGTATGAAGGTGACTATTTATGAAGTTATTTTGGTCAATTATGTTTTTGAAGTCTTTGGACGATAAGGTCTCTGTCTCAAGTTTAACTTGTAGCATGAAGTTGTAATTATGGCTTGATGGTGCTTAATCTTGAGTGCTCTCAAAGATGGGTGTTCATACTCAGTTTTTTTACCATTACTGGTTTTCTAAGTAGTGGTAGTGCTAGTAGTAATGTTGTGCAATGCTTTGAATGGATATGAAATGTTATGTTGTGCATCATAAATTTCAAACTAATTAAAAAAACAAAATACGCATTTTGATTTCAAAAACAAAATCATAAAATTTCTTTTGTATGATATCTCTTTTGTTAATAAAATTGTTGAACTAGGATAATCAATCCTAGGTTTAGAACCTCTTTTGATCTTGACAAAGTAGATTGATCATCACTAATATTTCAAATAAGTGTTGTTCTTGCAGAATTGAATCAATCTCTCAAGAAGAATTGAAGAAGTTGATG